>JAJTWR010000469.1:0-180000 GCA_021613335.1 Whitmania pigra
TACAAGCAGAGAATGGTCGTCTCATTCGGTTACAAACCGAAACAAAATCCCCACTTCTGGAGAACCGGGGTATCGACCCCCGTACCTCTCGCATGCAAAGCGAGCGCTCTACCGTGTGAGCTAGTTCCCCGATAGCCGTCTATACGATCGAGGCTACACCGATACCTTCGCGATTCTTTCCCGCCCTTCAAACATTGCTATTTCCGGTTTTCGTAAAAACAGACCAAAAACGCCCAAGCACTCACTGGAGAACCGGGGTATCGATCCCCGTACCTCTCGCATGCAAAGCGAGCGCTCTACCGTGTGAGCTAGTTCCCCGATAGCCGTCTATACGATCGAGGCTACACCGATACCTTCGCGATTCTTTCCCGCCCTTCAAACATTGCTATTTCCGGTTTTCGTAAAAACAGACCAAAAACGCCCAAGCACTCACTGGAGAACCGGGGTATCGATCCCCGTACCTCTCGCATGCAAAGCGAGCGCTCTACCGTGTGAGCTAGTTCCCCGATAGCCGTCTATACGATCGAGGCTACACCGATACCTTCGCGATTCTTTCCCGCCCTTCAAACATTGCTATTTCCGGTTTTCGTAAAAACAGACCAAAAATGCCCAAGCACTCACTGGAGAACCGGGGTATCGATCCCCGTACCTCTCGCATGCTAAGCGAGCGCTCTACCATCTGAGCTAGTTCCCCGACGCACGGCCTCTGCGTTCGGACACCTATCCATCGACAACGTTCAATCGAGGGGACGTTTTCTTCTCCCTTTCGACATCTCGTCCGTCGGCCTTCTAGTCCCAAAGCGCTTGGCAAAAGGACGTGCATCGGCCGGGAATCGAACCCGGGCCGCCCGCGTGGCAGGCGAGCATTCTACCACTGAACCACCGATGCTGAACGAAAGCCGATTCGGCGATCCATCACGTCTGCACGACCCGTTTCAACCATTACTCGTTGTCTTACAAGCAGAGAATGGTCGTCTCATTCGGTTACAAACCGAAACAAAATCCCCACTTCTGGAGAACCGGGGTATCGATCCCCGTACCTCTCGCATGCAAAGCGAGCGCTCTACCGTGTGAGCTAGTTCCCCGATAGCCGTCTATACGATCGAGGCTACACCGATACCTTCGCGATTCTTTCCCGCCCTTCAAACATTGCTATTTCCGGTTTTCGTAAAAACAGACCAAAAAACGCCAAGCACTCACTGGAGAACCGGGGTATCGATCCCCGTACCTCTCGCATGCTAAGCGAGCGCTCTACCATCTGAGCTAGTTCCCCGACGCACGGCCTCTGCGTTCGGACACCTATCCATCGACAACGTTCAATCGAGGGGACGTTTTCTTCTCCCTTTCGACATCTCGTCCGTCGGCCTTCTAGTCCCAAAGCGCTTGGCAAAAGGACGTGCATCGGCCGGGAATCGAACCCGGGCCGCCCGCGTGGCAGGCGAGCATTCTACCACTGAACCACCGATGCTGAACGAAAGCCGAGTCGGCGATCCATCACGTCTGCACGACCCGTTTCAACCATTACTCGTTGTCTTACAAGCAGAGAATGGTCGTCTCATTCGGTTACAAACCGAAACAAAATCCCCACTTCTGGAGAACCGGTGTATCGATCCCCGTACCTCTCGCATGCAAGCGAGCGCTCTACCGTGTGAGCTAGTTCCCCGATAGCCGTCTATTTTTAAAAGCCATTTGAAATGTAGGTTCCAAATAATTTAAAACTTCGCAAAAATAAATTTGAGGATCTGCTACTTTCAGCCACGTTAAAGATTAGGCCATTATATAAGTGTCTGCTGGCGGAAGACGAGTAGGATTAGTTACTGGTGTAACCGAAGCTCTGGGGCGAAATTGATCTTCTTTTGTGCTTAGGATTCGGTGATATAAATGAACCGACGTAATCGAAGAGTAAATGCTGAGACAGGGAATCTAGCGGTTCCATTGAAAAAACTTCGACTTAGTAGGGTTGGAATAGGTCGTTATAGTGGGTTCGACAGTATGAATAACTAGCTTGAGAGAGCAATGATTACTTAATAGAAACAATATATCCTCTTGGAAATAGATTATTATTAATATTACATTATAATACAATAAATCTAATTGTATATTACTATTCCCAATTCCCACTACTACAACACTAATGATAAAAACAAGTTATTTATAAATTCATCAATAATTTTTTTTATATTTTTTTACCTTTTATATTATTATATCAATTGGTTTGGACGAAGGAGCTACGTTTTACTTCTGCTTTTTGTTGAATGCTGGATGTATATCTCCATCCCTAAGACATGAGAACCTTCGCTCAAATGTCGATTACTTTGACTTTAACGGAATGTTAAAAAAGGATGCTATTGTTGACAGATTAAACTTTGCTACAGATACGTGGTGTTTCATATCTTAAGTTAAATTTTGTAATGCTCGGACAGAAGCTGCGATCTCGGGACGATTTCGAGAATAAACCCAAAATTACTGATCTGATGTCTCCTAATGTTCTGAGTTGTCACACAGATGTATTGAGTACAAACTCAAACTTATCAAAATTTGGTCAGAAATGTTCGGTGAGTTTATTTTTGAATTAACTTTTATTTAAAAGTGGCTGACATTGAATCAAGAGAAGACAGTAGGCAGAAACGGAAAATTCAATCAACGAAACATCTCAAATTTACCCAATAGAGTGTGTCAAATTTTAAAATCTGGCATTAGATTTTGTTTTTTGCTTTGTAGTTAATACAACGGTGGTTTAAAGAATTTAATGATGAACAGAAGAATATTATTTTAAGAAATCTTTTTGTAAGGTCTTGATTTATAAATATTTTAATTTAAACTTGTTAGATGTATGTAAAATATTTTCCAGGATGATTGTGGACCTGCACAGAATCATTTGTTATCAGTTATGATGAGTAATCAAATGCATCAGTTTTGTCAGTTCAACTGTTTGGATCCATTTAGCCAACTACCTGAAAATGTTGCTTTGCACATTCTTTCGTATCTTGATGCCAGTACGGTTATTGCTATTGATCTGCTTGTTTTTCAAATGAATAAATATTAGGTTGTTTACTAATGGTCAGGTAGCTTATGCAAGTTCTCGTGTGTTAGTCAGTGTTGGAACCAACTATGCAACAATCCTTTTCTATGGAAGGGGTTGTGCAAGACTTCTAAATGGTGTTTCTTAGGTTTTACTGAACCCAGCACAGATGTAACTTCCACTGACTCCATCAAAGTTTCAAATGTAAGAATTTTCACATCATTATATCAACATATAAAAATTTTTTTTA
Organism: Whitmania pigra; assembly: GCA_021613335.1. Taxonomy (NCBI): domain Eukaryota; kingdom Metazoa; phylum Annelida; class Clitellata; order Hirudinida; family Haemopidae; genus Whitmania; species Whitmania pigra. The sequence continues at coordinate 3,273 of JAJTWR010000469.1, forward strand.
AGTGCTAAAGATAGCATAACAAATATTAAGGTGACAATTATGGTAATGATAGTTCTGAATACAAGGATTATAATAATTATGGTATTGATGGTGATGGTGCTAAGCAAATTAAAGATTGTCTTATAACTGGATTGTTATTAGTAATTTTAGTTGGATATTTAAATTTACTGACATCTTAATTAAGAATATTTAAAAATTAAGCAGTTATTTATCACATGAACAAATTTTGTGAAGAACATGAATAACAACTGAATAAATGCATATCTAATGACTTGAGACTTGAAACTTAACATCATTCAAATTATTACAGCTTTTGGTATGAGGTTTCAGCATTTAATTATTCATTTTTATTTTTTTAAGGAAGGAACTTTAATTTCCTATAAAATAACAAACATTAAACATATGGGTCACTTTTGAGGAAACATATATTTCTGCTATTACACTGACCCTGGTGATCAATGGCATTTTTAGGGGTCCTCAGCATGATTTGTAAATTATGAGAAAAAAAAGTTAAATCTCTTTAATGTCAATTTGTTTAAAAATAATTTCAATTATTTACCACTTTGTAAATAAATTGTAATTAGCTGTGCCCTAACCTTTTCCTAAATCTGACTACTGGTTCAAGTGTGTAGCCCTACAAAAATGTTCTAGATCTGCCACTGCTGGTGATGATAATAAACATTACACACGTGAATGTGAATCCTGTTATGATGTTATAATGTGAAGGTAGAAACAAAAATTCCATCACTCGCTTAATGGTCATCTCTGCAGTTGGTCTTATTGCTCTTAATTCAAACTTTGATTAGATTTGGGGGTTTACTTGTTTTTGTCAAGAGTTAAGAAACTATGTTAATGGTTTTGCTAAGTTAAGCAATCCTTAAATATAAATTAAAAAGACAAGCTAAGCTTTCATTAAAAATGATTATATATTTATGTGTTTACATTTGAAAAAATTAATGGGTTATTGAATAAAGCCACTTTGCAACTACTTGCTAAAGCTTATTTGTTGTTACATTATAGATGATTAAAACCATTAAGGAAACTAATTTTGTTAGGTAGATTTTGTGGAAAGTCATAAATGAGATTTTCTGTTATTATTTCTTATTTGTTATTGCGGATGGCTAATTTTTTAATCGGTTTTAATTCTTGTTTGCCTTTAATAACAGCTGTTAAGATTGTTTGCAGTGGAAGCAATTGTATGCTGAGAACTACAGGCTTCAAAGGAATTGGCTAGAGGGCAGATGCAATGTCAGAACATTTGAAGGTCATTCCCAAGGTATTTTAGTACACTTTAATGGTAAAAATTCATGCATTTTCAAGTCATGAGAAGTATACCAGTTGCAACATTTAAACTCTAATTTGTCTTAATATTGACACCTAATGTAAAGTAAATAGTTCACCTCTTCTGAACCACTTCAACATTGGCCATTACATGATGCTAGTGTCTCTAATCCACTCTCAAAGTAACATAGGCAACTGAACCAACTACTTATGCATTGACACCACTGTAAAGAGAAAGACCAAACAATGTTTCATTTTTAAATATTTATTTTATTACATTACGATATATTAGTTAATATTTGGATAGGAAAGTTTCAGACTTTGATATGATTAAGAATATTTTATAATGTTGAATAAATTAGTATATACATAATTAAATTGATTATAGGAGTCTCCTGTCTGCAATTTGATGATACAAGAATTGTAAGTGGATCATCGGATAACACTATAAAAGTATGTACAATTGTTCAAAGTATAATTATTTCATTGGCCTTCTTATGGCAGTCACTGCTGTAGGCCTGGACTACAGTGACTGATAAAGCTCTCATTAGTTTTGTCATGTTTCTTACTAGCTGCTTTGCAAATGCAAACTTTGACCATGCGAGGCTTTTTTTGCCTTCTTGTGTCGATCATGTCCACCCCAGTTGCCTGCCACGGTCATCAAAGCTCTCAGTGTCTTCTTCATGCCATGTACTTAATATATTCAAACTGGGGCTTATAATTTCTTTTAGCATTATATAAAAAATATATAATCGGTATCAAAAGTACAATTCTAATAAATAAAAAAATTATTAAATTGCATCAGAGTTTCCTCAACAGGTGTGGAATATTAGGACTAACAGTCCTTGGGCTGTTCAAACCCTAGTTGGTCATTCAGGTAAGGTGAGATGTCTTCATCTCGACAAAAACAGACTTGTCAGTGGATCCGCCGACCAAACAATAAAGGCATTGTGAAATGACTTTTATTAATAAACATTTATTTATTTTTGTTATAATATGGTAATGATGGTTAATATAACTGCATTTTGCTTGTTTGAAAGGTTTGGGATCTATCTTCAAGAGAAAACTGGGCCAGTATTGCCTGTAAAGTGACAATGATTGGGCACAATGATACCGTCAGATGCTTGAAGGTTTCTGTGTTGATGTTGACTTAAATTTTATACTTGCAAGAGAATGTTTGATGCATTTGACATTTTAAATGACAAATTACTATGACTTTGGGTTAAAATTTACTTAAACTTTGTTATGCATCTTTCAATAAAGTCTAAGTTATTGCATGCATAGCTAAGTTACAAGTGGGAATTGTATAAGCAATCTAATTTAATAGACCCTTGATTTATGACCATTTACCATTATAATTCACTAAACATGGTTAGTTAATGTCATGACACAGTACTGATGGCTATATGCAATCACATTGCTTATGTTGAATTTTATCATTTTGAACTTCAAAAAATTACTATATCATCACATTTTGTGTGCATTGTTAAAGGATTTCACAAAAGCATGGGCTCAGGCAATTTTCAATGAATGCTATTTGAATTCTGTTATTCAATGGTCTAAATTAGCATGTTAGGTAATTGTTGTTTTCATTTTTACTCATAAAGGCAGATAATGAAAAAGTTATCAGTGGTTCTTATGATAGGTCCATAAAGATTTGGAGCATCAAGACAGGAGAATGTGAGAAGACATTGAGGTAAGTGATTTTTAGAATGATGAGTGGGAACAAAAGGTGTGATTTTATGGAATATTTCCCAACAGGGGTCATGAGGGAGCTGTGCTATGCATTCATTTTGATAATCAGAAGATCATTTCTGGCTCAAGTGATAAAACAATTAAGGCAAATTACTTGAATAAACTTTATTTTTACCTGATATATTATTTTTCAAAACCAACTATAAATTTTTCGATAACCTTCAACTAGTTCCCGGTCTCAAATAGGAATTTACTCTAGGTGTGGTCTTATGACAGCTCTTGCATACAAACATTGAGCGGTCATCTCGATGCGGTGACTTGCTTGCAATTCATCGACACTAGGCTGATCAGTGGCTCGCTGGATTGCACTCTTCGATTCTGGGATTTGAGGTCTGGCCATTGTGTCAAGGTCATTGATTGGCAAGCTTCTGAAGGTCACACCAGAGTTATCAGGTGGTTGAAATGGTGAAGGGTTCTCTCCTCTGAAGTCAACTCGTTTATTTATCCCCTCACTGTCAGTTAAAACAGTGTATTTTTTCTTGAAAATTAAACTTCTTAGCATTTGTTCTGCTCTCACAAGAAAAGCATAAATTTTTTTCACAAATAGAATAGATTATTTGAAAAATAATGCACTTTTTCAAGTCATTGATTTCATTGTCACAGGCTACCTATCATATTTTGCAGGTGTTTACAAGTGGATCGATGGAAAGTTGTCAGTGCATCGGATGACAAGACCATCAAGGTATGTCGAAGCTTTGACATCAGAAATGTCTTATTCTTAAAAAATTAGGAGTTTAATTCTATTGTGTTTAATTATGTTATGTTATTATTAAGTGATTCAAAATATATTGGCCTCAAAACTTACTCTATTCTAATTTACACCTAATGCATTTGAGATTGCATCATAATGCAAATTAGAGAATGTTATTTCAATTAACAGTGGACTGTTTGTTTTAGTCTTTCATTTGTTACTTCAGTCAGATCAATTAGTAAATATGTTTTAAGCCATAAAGCAGATTTTCAGAATAAATAATTTTTTTGGGGCATTGAGTATGCACTGACCTGTTTGTAGCACTTAGCCACATTCATTTTATGCCACTAGATATAAATAGATATTTGTGCAGATTAACTTGCTTATACCATTCTTGGCTAGGTTTGGAGTCTGGAGACAGGAAAGAGATTAGTCACTCTTAAGAACCACACAGACGGAGTGACGTGTCTCCAGTTTAATGACTATGTCATAGTTTCTGGATCTTATGACAAAACTGTAAAATTATGGGACTTCAGTTGCTGCTAGCTAGCCGATGTACATTTGTACATATATTGACAATTATAGTTACATGCATTAACTAATTAACTAATCATTATGATGAATTTTATAATAATATTGCCATTGTTGTTGAACCTATGCAGGTCTTTGAAAAGATGTTTTTTTTAACATTAAACGCAAATATGGGCCTGAATATGCTAATGTCGATTGCTCAAATGAGCCACAATTTTCAATTATACTGACATGCTTTCCGCTGGTTATAGGACTTTGTTTCGTTGCTCAGCCACAGACAAAATGAATCGAATTCTCAGTTTAGTTTTTTGTCACTTGTGTCCATCAGGCGCTATTTACATAAAGTTAGACTTATAATTTGTTGCCCCACAATCGACACTAATTAGTCAGATGTACGTGGAGAAGCTGAGCTATAGATCAGCTAAAATTGGTTGGGCGTTGTGATTAGTCGTTTAATTGTACAAGATAATTTTAATTAATTTGTTTATTTGATTATAGACCTTTGCATAAAGAGAATTGTAATCAGTACCAGCCCCTTAAGACTCGAACAGGAACGTCATTTCAGCTTTTTATCAGAGGGAACAAACCCTTTCTCAAACCTTCCCGATAAAATAACCCTTCATTTCTTTCTTATTGCAAAGTCCCGCACCGTTATGCATATCGAAAAGCTACTAAAACGAGAATTTTAACTCTGTACAGATTTTTGTTAAAGTAGGGTATAACGAAGAAAGAAATGCAATAACAAATCGCTAAATTAAATTAATGTTTTATTAACGTCCATTGCATATCTAGACGATTAGGACGAGGCTAACAAATCGCTACTGCATAAATAGCTTTTATACCTTTCCGCTTCAGGAAAGCAAAACTTATAATTTATCACAACAAAACATTTATGCAATAAATAGTGATGTCGAGAGCTTTCCAAGTTGATTGAGCAATAATGTGGTCAATAAATTATTTATTATTTATTATTACTAATGAATTTAAAAATAATGTGGCAAACTGACAGGAGCAGGAGGGACAATACCCCCCTCTCGTGACTACGCCTACGAAGGCGCTATTTAGGAAACATAGGAAAATGTAATTATTGCCTTCTACGTCCACATACAATTATTTTAAAACGTTAAAAAAACTGATTAATTTTAATTTTATATTTTTATTACTTATGATTTATTTAGACAATATTATCAATTTATTTAAATGTAATATATAAAATATTACACGTACAAACTTATTACATAAGTTATTTATATAAATAAAATTTTATTATTTAAAATTAAATTTAAAACATGTTTGATTCTTTATCGCCTAAATATCCAATGTCCATCTTGTTTTGTTTATTCTGTGCTTACGAAGCCTAGAATTGTGATTTTTCGTTGTAATATGCCTATTGATTTAAACCAAGATGGCAAGAGTCTAGAACAGCAGGTAATGTAATAATTATGGACTTTGGGCAATTTGGTTTAATTAGGACATTTCCACGTTGGTCCTTCACTTCGACAATAACGTTTAGCAATGGTCGGCAATTTTTGTAGACGTGTAAAAATATAATAACTGTTCTACTCACAACGTACATGTTTTCAATTAAATGACTACCTTTTAAATTAGTGTTATAAAGTAAATAGCGTAAAGTTTCTTGAATTTAAAGTCGAGTTTTTGCTAACTAACATAGGCTGGTTAATATGTGTATTTATATACGTTAAAGGGATTTTCTTAATTGCAGTTGGTGGTTTGGCGTTAAAGCAAAGCGGATATTTATGCATTTAAATACTCTTTGAACATTAGTTCGACAAATATTTCCTACATTGTCAAAATAATAAAATGACACTGCAAAATGTTACAGGTAGCTGGTTTAGACTTAAAATCCACTGAAGCAAAGGGAAGAACTGAAACAAGTGATTTGATATTTATATATATATATATATATATTTGAGAATAGGTATTTTAATGGATTAATTTGTGGTGGGTTAATAAATGATATTAGTCATTGCTACTTTAGGTTTGTGATTAATTTAATTAGAGCATTAATTAATAATTTAACCCTTGATATTATTGTTCATTTAAGTGAACAACTAATGTTTATATTATATAATTGCTCTATTTGACTAAAATTAGTCTATTGGGGAGATACTATTTTACTTTTATATCCTCAAATTTATTTCGAACATTTTTGCTCACTAACATCAGATATATCTATTTCAAAGTACTTCACATGTAGAGTTTGCTTTGTTAGACAATTTGTTTTTGCCAACAGGAGGTAAGTACGTACCACCACATCTTAGAAATAGCACTAAGGAACCAGAGCAACCAAGTGGTAAAGGTGATTCCGATTCTTCGGGGTGTCAGGGAAAGGGTAATTAAGAATTTCTCAGTCTTGCACTCAATGTTGACTAGTTTAGATTATGCACCCAATAAACACCCTTCGGTGCTTGACCATATAACATGTAACTCGCAATTTGGTCACGCATTGCTACAAAAAGTTTTCTTTGACATAAGAGCGTGGAGGTGATGGAGAGTCTAGGAGGAGTGTCAGTCGTTACGAAGACCACGAGGGAGGGAGAAGGCCGGGCGGCTACAACAACAGGTAGCATAAAACATTCGTAATCTACGAGGCGCTGCTTCAAAGCTGGCCTGCGTCAAATGTAAGGTATTGGAAAAATATTTACAGCCGAGGTTACAGAGGCGACAATGTTGGTATGAGCAACGGAGGAGGATACAACTCGAGATCAAACAACAATGGCCCCGGTAAAAGGTGGAACGACAGAAGTGATTCAAAGTACAAGTAATTGTTATGGGCTATTGAACTGATTTGCAGAAGAATTTTATTTTCATCGCTTCCATTGTTAATCGATCAGCCAAGACGATTCGAGGAGAGGTAACCGAGGCAACAGAGACGATGCTGCTTCGAGGGGTGGCAGGTGGGAAGGTCTCGAAAGAGAAGACAAGGAAGCTGCCAATAGTGGTAACAACAGGTGGGGAAATACCAACAACAGGTACGGAGGAAGGTACAATAACAGGATCCAGGATGATGCGGATGCTGATTGGTCAAAGCCCCTGAAAAAAAATGAGTCTCTTGAAATGTTGGTTCATGTTTTAATTATAATTCTCGTTAGTCTTTCTGGCTGCTACGAGTACTAATAGTTTGAATGCGGTCATGACCTTATAAAAGTTCAATTTTAGCTTAATTTAAATTTTAAAGCGATTTATTTAATTGTGCTAGCATAGTTGTTTATTGTTGAATGTCAACAAATCATGGGAGATGTGTCACTTCGTGTCTAATGTCATCAATTAGTGTATGCCTTTTATTCATTTTTGTCAGAGAACTCTTTGGCAGCTGCAACACTGGAATCAACTTCGACAAATACGAGAACATCCCGGTCGAAGCCAGTGGCCACGATTGTCCAGGACCCATAAGTTCGGTAAGATAGATCGAGCCACAGTCGGCAGGGGAGTTCTCTGGCCGATCTCAAGTCGAGCAAAAGTTTCAGATCTTAACTTACATTTATTTATTACAGTTTGCAGAATTGAAAATGGGTGAGATCATCGAGAATAACATAAGCCTGTGCAAGTATGACAGACCAACTCCTGTGCAGAAGTACGCCATGCCTGTGATACTGACGAAGCGAGATCTCATGGCTTGTGCCCAGACTGGTATGCAGAGCAGCCGTGATTCATTTCTGACCTAAAATGTTATAAATGAATGAATGAATTAGATCTAAAAATTATTTATTTCGATCAGGATCTGGAAAGACTGCTGCTTTCCTTGTTCCAATACTGAGTCAGATCTACAATGGTGGACCTCCACCTCCAAGACAAGCCCCTACTGTATGTTGCTCATTGCTACCATCTCTTAAGCTCAGATTATTCCTCAATCAGTTACGTTGTTATCTTCAGGGCGTGAGGAGCAGGTCTGATCGCCACTACCCTATTGCACTTGTCTTGGCACCCACCAGAGAGCTGGCTCAACAGATCTTTGACGAGGCCAAAAAGGTATTTGCCTACGATTGTGATGTTTTCTTTTTCTGGTGTTCTCGTTTGACTTTTCTCGACTTTGTTTTCAGTTTGCTTATCGTTCTCATGCCAAACCGTGTGTCGTGTACGGAGGAGCTGACGTAGGCGAGCAAATAAGAGAGTTGAACAAGGGATGCCATTTGTTGGTTGCCACTCCTGGGAGATTGGTCGACATGATGGAGAGAGGAAGAATAGCCATGGATAATGTCAGGTAGGATTTGGATGCTGATGTTTGCTCAGAACTTTAAACAATTTCATGGAATCTGTTTAATGTTGACCAACTTATTGTGATGAAAGTTGATTTATATTATATAATGTTTAGATATCTTGTCTTGGATGAGGCTGACAGAATGCTTGATATGGGCTTTGAGCCTCAAATCAGGAAAATTGTTGAAAATGATGCCATGCCCCCTGCTGGAAAGAGACAGACATTGATGTTCAGTGCCACGTTCCCAAGGGAGATACAAGTACGCCCATTAAGCGTCATTTGTTGCATTGGTGTTATTATTATGACCCAATTTATTAAATTGTTTGTGTTATCTCCATCAGCTCTTGGCAAAGGATTTCCTGTACGACTACGTATTTCTCGCCGTCGGCCGTGTCGGAAGCACCAGTGAAAACATAACGCAGAAGGTGGAATGGGTTGCAGAGGAGGAAAAGAGATCCATTCTGCTCGACCTCATCACGTCCAATGGTTTATCATTATTGACCTTAATTATCGTACTCTTCTTGGTGGATAACTTTAAAATTATTTTCAGTCAAAGATTCTCTCACCCTTGTCTTTGTGGAAACCAGAAGGGGTGCAGATTCTCTCGACAACTTTCTGTACAACGAGGGATTTCCATCCACGAGCATACACGGTGACAAGTCACAACAAGAAAGAGAAGAAGCTCTGAGGGACTTCAGGGAAGGCAAAGCTCCCATCCTTGTGGCTACTGCTGTAAGCTCAGAATTTGCGATAGGATTCTTTGTTTTCCATCGAGGGGGCGGTTAAGGAAATTACAACAAGGAAATTGTTTGTTTGAACTGCAGGTAGCTGCCAGAGGCTTGGACATACCCCATGTCAAACACGTCATCAATTTTGACCTTCCGAGCGACATCGAGGAGTACGTTCACAGAATCGGTCGTACCGGGAGAGTGGGAAATCTTGGTGAGCATTGATTATTATTGTTAGATTTAAACGTTTGTTTATGCTTTATTAGTTTTGAAACCATGGTATCCAATGTAATGTTCATGCAACGTTTACTCTCTCTCAAAGGTCTTGCAACTTCTTTCTTCAATGACAAGAACAAGAACATTGCCAAGGATTTGTTGGACATTTTGGTCGAGGCCCATCAGGAAGTACCCTCTTGGCTGGAGTCGCTTACCTATGAATCTCGCCATTACAGCTCAGGACCTCGCAGAGCTCCTAACAAGAAGTAAGCCTTCGTCATCTCGACCGGCGTGTCGACACAAACTTATTGCTGCAACCTTTCTTCTGCAGGTTCGGAGGATTCGCATCGAGGGATTACAGGCAGACGAACTCGGACAAGAGAGGCGGCTACAACGGGCCGAGGAACTCCGGGGGAAACTACCACGGCAACTCGGGGTACGGCGGAAGTTACGGAGGAGGGTCCCACCAATCCAAGTCCGATCACGACTGGTGGGGCAACTGAGAGGCTGCGACGGAGACGGATCGCCGTTGCCACATGTTCCACATACATTTATATGATGAGCATACGTTACCTAACACTTATTTTTTTGTCAAAGAATCATATTGAAATTTATGCATGTACAACTACTGTATATTCGTGTGTAGCAGCAAAATCATCTCGCTCGAGGTTGTTTTTTTTTTGCTGCTGCGTTCGAGATGCTTGTGCCGTGCTCGGCCTTACATGAGCTGGTCGAGCGGATTCGAAGCGAGGCCAAATTGATGTTATCCCATAATTTGATGTCATATCAAACAACGACATTGAAACTTAAAATGGCCGGACTCGGTTTCGTTCGACTCGCATCTATTTTTCTGGTTGCTTGCGAACGATTGAGTTCCTGGTTTTCTTATTTTTATTTCTTGTACAGCCTCAGTGTACATAGTCGATAGACACAAAACATGCTGGAGGTATTTTACATTCGGAAAACTTTCGACCGACGAATTATCATCGGACATTGTGGAGGCTCTTAAATCTAGTTATAAGTTTAATTCGGGGTCGATCGGTCGATGCCGTCTCGAGCTCGACTGCTTTGCGTCGGTCGCGTCCATTTATTTTTTGATTTTTGTGTTTTAGGAGTTTCAATTTTGGTTGACTTTTCGAGTGTTGATTTTCAGAAGCATCACTGTTTTGTCTGTTTTTGGATTCATAACATAACCAGTGAAATTGAATTCATTTTCCAATTAAAACCTTTAATTTGTGTTAACGAGCATGCTATACTATTTTAACCACCCACTACTTGAAGAGGATTATGTTACACACCATGTCTTGACTCCTCCCCTAGGTGTACTTAGGAAGGCCCTTATTGGTTGAGGAACTTTAACATTAACTGGGTTATTTAATTAATTTTAAATAGAATGACAACGGGGTTAACTGGTCGAAGTTCTTGTGAAGCTGGAAGCTCGATATGTGGGAAGGGTTCCTTGAAGTTTCTGAGTACGTCGAGTCATTGGGGAATTGCAAGTTGAATTTGAAAGCCTTGTTAGCATTCGTTGGTTTAAGGGTGCTTCATTAACTTTTCAGATTTCAAGTTATGGAACTTGTGAAGAGTGCGAGCTGTGTAATGATTTACACAGTTGTCATAACTCTAATCCACGTTTTATAATTGCTGTCACAATACCGAAATTGCAGAGGTAATGTTTAAGTTTGTCATGATTATTTTAATTAATTGCAACACCTTCAATTTTATGAAACAATCCATTTGATTAACAGATCTTTTAGTGACGAAAAACAGCAATTTCATTACTAATTCATTGTCAGTATCAGCGTCAATACGATCATCATCATCATCACCGATGAACTGGGGACGGTGGCATGTCGAAGGCACCTCACGCCGTCTACGGGAACTCGACTTATCAGTCTCTAAGACTTCATTATTCACCGTTTGCCTGTCCACTTAATTTTCCGAATCATCGAAGGTCACCGAAAGGTCATCTGATCATAGGAGAGGTCTCAAAAGCCAAGTGTGACTGGAGAAAAGGTGACGACGTGAAGAAGATGCCGTGGAGATAAAGGTGATTGGTGTGACGGTGATGGCGGTGATGGCGCATTCGCTCCGGGAATTCTGAATTCAGAATGCGCTCAAAAACTCGGCTAAATAACGCAACGAATGATTGCGTAAATGTTGTATCTGTGTTGCCATCGTCGACATGCAACCTTAAACGTAACATGTATTGCACCAACCATGAACAACACGTTGTAAAGTTAAAATTGATCGACCAATCACATTCCATCACTTTAGCAAACTTCCAGTTAATTTTATGCCTACACATCAGCCTGAAAATCGATGAGAAATAAAGTAATGCAAGAACGCAGAAATGCTCGATTGCATTAATTGCGTGAATGAATGCATTAACACTGCCAATGAAACCGCCAACACAATGCACTATTCGCTCGGCGCCAAATCATACGAGAGTCATTTTAATAAAAGGCGCCTCAAATACAGAAAAGAGGGAGCAGTTAATCAAAGAAATTGACTTCCGTTTCAACAAGCACTCTCAACTCCACGCTTCATTGAACACAACTACCATACCGGGAGGATGCCTCCGAAATAACTGTAGACAGATTTTGACCGGAAAATTTCTCGCTTATTTATGTAGCTCTTTATTGCCTCGAAGTGTTTATTGAAATCAAATAATGTTAATAACGTGTGCACCTTCAAATTAAATTGATTTTCTCTCTCAGAAGATCATTGAAGATCAAATGACACTTTTCCAAGGAATTGTCTTGTTTCAATCAAGCGGGATTTTTATCCATACTAAATGTAATATAAAACACTTTTTCCAATTGAACGAATTAGAACTTTTCCTAACTTCTCAAAAAAAAAAAACAAACAAAAAAAAACAAAAAACGACCCCATCTAAAGACATTAAATCAAAATTCAAGGGAAGGAATTTTTGCCTTCTGACGTTGCAAAGGCACGCGCCACGGACTCGAGTTTATTATTAGTGTTGCATCGGAGACCTAAACACGGACCGTTGGAGACGATCTCAAGGCGGAAATAAAGCATCGGGCTCCTGAAAGTGGCGTGCACCACGAATGCATACGCCGGTGTCAGCTCTCAATCGGAGGATGTCCGTGTGACTTCAAGAAATTTTAAGATTGGCTCAAGTGGTCCTCTGTGACCGTGCGTGATAAATGGTTTCATCGTAATAACTGCTCCTACTGCCTCCTCCTCCTCCTCCTCCTCCTCCTCCTCTCCTCCTCCTCCTCCTCCTCCTCCTCATCATCATCATCATCATCATCATCATCATCATCATCATCATCATCATCATCATCATCATCATCATCATCATCATCATCATCATCATCATCATCATCATCATCATCATCATCATCATCATCATCATCATCATCATCATCATCATCATCATCATCATCATCATCATCATCGTCATCATCATCATCATCATCATCATCGTCATCATCATCATCATCATCATCATCGTCATCGTCATCATCATCGTCGTCGTCTTTATCATCCTCGAGTGCCCTCCTAAGAAATCCTCCAATTTAGTTAATTCAATCTCTTCTGAGAGAAGATTGTTAGCTCATTCGTAACTTTTAATAAATCTTTTAAAACGTTTAAACCATGACAAATGCATCTGTCACGTCGACAGAATGACACAACATTCTCGACGAAACATCAAGCCATCATGACATTTTTTTTATCAATAAAACATCGCTAATAATTAACTGCCAACAAATGCCGACAAAGACGATAAAGTAGCGACGGTGGTGGAAAGGCTAAATCATGTCGCCGTATTAATAGCAATAGCAGTCTCACAACTGGATGCCATTAACTCTCCCATCACGGACTCAGATATTCTCGTTGGAGTACAAACTGAATCCTCACACTAAATACGTTCCACCGTCTCTTAAGGACGTGACAGATAACCGAGCTGCCAGGAATGGGAATCAGAAAAATAAAGCTTTTATATGAGCTGGTCTCGATTTACGCTTCAATGTCTAAAAGTGGATTTCGTGATTTTCTATTTCAATTCGAGTTCCTTAATGCCTCGATGATTTAAACCTTTGAAATGATTTAATCAATTGTTTCATCGGTGAATTATTTTAGTCCAGTTTCTTCTTATAATTCATTCGATCTTTTAGTCTATGAACTAAAGCGGGTTTTAGATTTTGTTATTTAACTAAACCGATAAAAGGATGTCGTAATCTAAGAATTACAGTCTTACCAATATTGCTGTTATTCTTGCTATCGTGAAATAATATGGTAATATTAAAATTAGTTATAATCTAATTAGTTAGTAATATATGTAAATAAATAATTATTATTCTTGCTATAATGTAAAATAATATAAATTTATAATAACAGTTATTATTATTATGTGAAATAATGCAATAATATTATCGATAAAATGGGAACTCATAATTAATTTTTAAATTTAATATTTAATTTAACAACTATGGGAAGGATGTAGGCTTGTACTTGATCAATAAAAGTAATTCCATTTTAAATTATTCCTTTGCTCGAATGACCGATTACGTTCCTATTTAAAAGAATTACGAAATAAATGAAATATAAACGACAATTCAAATAATTAATTTACTATTTCCAATTCCAACATGAATTTGATTGAAATCGGGATTATTTTATGTTAATCAAATAAATAAGTATTCAATTAATTCACAAATTATCTTAAAATAAATTGCTACATATAAAATAAAAATTGAAATTTTTAATATTTAAAACGTCCAATAAGTCGTTTAAACATCATGAAAATCCCAGTAAAATGCTGGAGTCGTTGGAATGGCGTGCATGAGAAGTTTGTCAGTGGAGTTGGTGACACGGACAACCAATCACAGGAGGTTTCTGCTTGTGGGTGGTCTCTGTGGAAGATATCGTCTGCCTATAAGTGATTATTACATCGGCTTTGCGAAGTATGCCATATTATGTATATATATGTATCATATAAGATACGGAATGTATTGTTTTATGTATTGTGGTTGTTATATGAATTGCATGAATGTGAGTGATGCATGGAATATGGCATGAATTTACATTAACATAATGAACAAGCAATTCAGGTACTTAAATTCCAATCAACTGATTTAATTGAAATCCAAGTAATTAATCTCCCTGAAGGAGAATTTGATTGAAATATTTAAAAATTGAAAGAAATTGAAAAGAAAACAATTCCCTCACTCGCCTCCTCATCCATGAAACTCCAGGACTTTATAAGGAGGGACACAAGAGCGACTTACTTGACACTCGATTCATTCGAAGAGATGCGAACTTCTCGACACTTTTGAAGGTCCTCAGATGTCTGTATCTGCCCAGGTAACAAGTAACAAGTGTAACAAGTATGACCAGGAATTGGAACTACTTTTATCCCTTATTTTATCTCTTTATTTTATTTGAAGATTAACATTATTTATCGAACACTCTAAAACACATCTTAATAAAAGCTTTTCAAATCGGTTAAGCAGCAGATGTAAGAACATAAAAACATGTTCAACAATGTAAGAACATTAATTAATATTAATCAGGTGAATAAATACTAATGAACCGGAATAGATTTCTGTACTAATTGTTACCATACATTCTTTTTTTTAGAGAGAGAATTCTCAAGTAGAATTTTGAGTTGAATATCCGTTTTTAACTTGAAGCAATTATTATTGGTAGTATTATTGTTAATATTATTGATATAACGAGTATTATCGCAAATATTATTATAATTATATTCCCGAATGTTATCATAATTATATTCCCGAATGAGGTGCAAAAGTGAATGAATTCATTGAAATGCATTCCAGAGTTTCCATTGTGTGGTTCCAAGTTGTGAATGTTCCTACTTTTCTTCGAACCTTCTTGAGAGTCGTCTTTGTGCAACCTGCAATCACACCTGGTTCGCCCACGGTTGGTGCTTTGATGTTTTGAATATTCATTTAATTGATTATTCATTTAATTCATTAGTCGTTGAATTAATTGTATCATGAATTGCTCATGTTTTGTTGCACATGCTCTTAATTTAATCACTTAAATATATTGAGAATTAATAATAATAATAATAATCATAATCATCATCATAGTAATTATATAATTATCTTAAATAAATATAAATAATTTAATTAATGGGGCTCTTCGTGCATAGCAAGGTAAAAAAGTCAAATGTATCCTAATAGTTGTTTAATAACTATAATTAATTAATGAATATTTATTCTAATTATTAATATAATTATCAAAATGTGGATTTACCAAAAGCAACTTTGAATTGATGTATTATTTCTTTGATGAGGTTTTTAATTAATTATTTATTCATTTAGCACATGATGCAAGATTTGAACCCAACACCTCACATGTCAAATGAATGTCAACTCCACAGACATGAAAAGCATTAATAAAAAATAATTTAAGAACTTTAATTGTTCCTAATTCTTAAATATTTTTAATTTTCCATCTCTGCCCATTCTGTAAACTTTTAAGCGGTTAATAATGATCGCATCTCGCAATAAGAGATTGTTCGAAGCTTCAACATGGAGAATCATTACATTTAATTTATTAATTTAATTAATCATTACACCTAATTGATCAATTTAATTAATCATTACATAAATTTATTGAAAATAATCTTTGATATTTTAATCTGTATCCCTCAAAAACACATCTAAAATAACGTGATTGAAATGAATTGTTTTAAACAATCGATCGAATAAAATTTAAATTTGTGTGCACATTTAAACGACGGAGACAACAACAAAAGCAAAAAAATCAATTTAAATTTCTCTTCAGCTGTGAGTGGATGTTCTGAGGAGACTGAAAGTTCAAGCGAAACTCCTCTGTTGGCGCTTTCGAGTCTCGTTCTGTTTGGACTCGATGCCATTCCGATCAGGCTGAGGATTCTTCTCGACAAACTGCTCTGCGTCTTCCACCACAACAAGGTTTTCCAACTCCTCCTCAGCTTCGGCTGGTCCTACGACGATTACGTCAGAGGGTACAAACTTAAGGTTTGACCGTTTCAACTTTTTGGCGATTGTTGAAATTGTCGAAATTGTTTAAGGTCGGAGATATATTTGTGAATCATTTTCAATACTGACGTTTTTCGTAAACGACGTCATCGTAAAAGTGCTTCGAGTGATGGAATACATTCGTCTTCGTGATAATGATTTAATGTTTTTAATGATAATTATTATTAATAATAATTTATTATAATATTCTTAATGATAACGATTTATTGACTTTAATGATAACGACAAGAAGAAGTGTAAGAAGTCTCAATGTCCTCTATGACCAGTACCCTTGTAAGCATATATCACAGCAGACCGATTTAGAGCGGATTAGAAGTATATTTAGAAGGTCTTATTGGCTGAGCAATTCCCTTCACAGATTTATTGGCAGTCTGCCAGGGTCAGATCACCGAGTTTCTTCCTAATTGCACGCCGACGACCTCCGTTAGCCGGTGGATAACACGCCTCAAGACGCTCAAGTGAAATATCATGGAGATGAGCACAACCACGTCCCCTTTAATTGCTTCTTAAGGTTCTTCTAACGTGGAAATACGAGAGGTGAACGCTTGATGGAAAGACTTTGGAAATTTATTGCTCGTCGGACACTGCACTCCACTCGTTATTTTCTCTGGATTCCCTTCTGATTCAACTTTGATTTTTGCTCAAAAAATCATCTCCGACCAAAAGTCATCTCCCACGGGGATTGGATCGCAGCGCTGTGTTTGAACAAATGACCGAGGAGCAGACGTGTCATCGCCTGCGTCCATCATTTCGAGATTTTGCCGCCGGCGAGTAAGTGTCTGCTGATCCACATCTCGGTTCGTCCGATTATTTGCCTTCCAGTCGACAACATCTACGGAGACAAGAAGCTGGGAAATAAGAGCTGAACAGAAAAGAAACGGAATGCAAAATAGATTTTAATTTATCTGTATGTACTTATTATTCAAGATGAGGTTGGTTTGAGGTTTTGCAAGTTTAAAGTAGAATAAGCTAGAATAAATCGAAACAAAGTAGAAACTGGTCTCATTAATTACGCAATAATAGTTTCAATTGTTTTGAAAGGTTTTGAAAAAATGAAATTTTGAAATTTCAAACGTCGATGGAAAAAACTTTTGGAGGAGAAGTTGTACGCTGTTGGTCTCCGAGAAATTTCTTTCTGAGCTTTTGAGGGTCTTCAGGGAGCTGCTAATGTAACAGTAGAAGAAATCCAGTTCAGTTAAAGATGAATATTTTTAATATATTAAAAAATTATTGATTGAAAGGGAAAAAGGGGTTTTATTATTTTTATTAATATTTTTATTGTTATTATCATCATCATTGCCATCAGTTTTCACAAAATCTCTTCGTTGAAAACTCGATTTCCTAAAATAACATTAAAACAAACACAAAGATATATATTATATATTTGTTATATTAATGATATCATAGTCCGGCCATAATTTCTGAATTTATGAAAGGAGCCATAAAAAGTCATGAATGTAAAAACGACAGAATCACGCAATCGTCGAATGTAGATAATATGGCAATTTGTGACGAAGCCGAGCTTCTTCAAAGATGGCGCCAGATGGACGTGACCTCGGACAAATTACAACCGACATTATTACAAGTAACATTAGCAGACGCGATACACGCTCCGCTGGATTCGGTTGCAGCTCTTACAAGCGTACATTTCAATCACGTGATGAGTGGCGATTTTATTTTTAAACTTCGATTACATTCATCACCATCCTGATAAGAAACGATCGGAAAAAAGGACGAAAAGTCGAAGAAGAAGAAAGAGGAGGGTGATGTTCGTGATATACATGCGTCATGAGTTTCAGTTGATACCCGTGAGAGATGAAGTCTTGTCACGACCGCAGATCAGAGAGACAAGATTGATGATAAACTGGGGGCGAAGCGAACAGAGATCAGAAATTGGAAAGTTGCTGAGACCTTGTCGTGTACGCTCATAACACCTCCGGGTGCAATCAGACACGGGTCGTCTGCTTCTGGACAATTTTTGAGCGCCAAATGTCGGTCACTGATTCGGGGAAGCTCTGGAATGATAGGAGAAAGTTATTCAATTACTCAGTTTCGTCATTTCGCGATTATCTCTTCTCGATGTTCATTCTTTTTATTTTTGGAAAGATGCGACACCGAGAGAGGAAAACCAATTAAATGGAAGCGTAAGTTCCAGCATAAAGAAGGACACAAGAGAGACCGCCTTGAGATTGCAGTCATCTGTTACGAAAAGCACAATGGGGTCCGTTTATAGTGTGTGAGCGCTTTTATGAGTGTGTCATTGAGAAATTGATGCGCCTGACCTACAGAAACATGACCAAATCTAAGAGCAAACATCCTGCTTGCGGTTCTTCTAAATACTTGTATTTTACCTTTGCGATTGCTAACCAAATTGTTGTATACCAAATTGTTTGATTAGTTTTGTTAATTGTTTAATTAAAAAATATTTCAGGATTCTCTAGGCAACAATCTGAATTCGTGGTCCACTGTAAACTTCACAGAAGAGAAACTGATCATGTACCAATTCCTAAAGTTCAACTGGACAAAACCACTAGCTCAAAGCATGATCTTGCAGCAGGCGAACGAATGCAACGATTTCAACTTCTACAACAACCTCATTGCCTCTGCCAAGTCGTACGAGTTCACATATTCCCAGTTGTTGGCCAGATTTTATCCCGATCTCCTCAACTTCTACCCTCCGTTTCGATTCTTGAGATCCGACAGGTTTTGGCCACTCCACTCGTTCTACTTTGGCTGCATACCAACTGGAGACTCGATCGGCTCTCCTAAAATAAACGATTCAGACGCGGCATCGAACTCCTGCAGAAATAATCCCGATGAGACGAGTTACCTCATGAAAGCAAAAGAGTTTAATTGCTCGACATCAACCGAGAGAAACGAACCGAGCAGATCTTTTTATTCAACTGGAACATCTAAGGAATTCAACGAAAGCGACATTTCAAAGCTGTCCTTCATGTCGGAATCTCCAGTATTTCCAGATGAAAATCATTCCAAACAGCTGCTTCTCGCTTTTCCAAAATCTCGATTCGGAGTCAGGAAGACTTCAGAAAGCGACTGTTCTCCGATGCAGTCTGGTTTGAATCCGTCGCGAGATGATTACAAATGGAAGAACCTAAAACGAGTTGGAAGTCTGGTTCGACGCCCATGGCAGACGACTCTAGGTTATGGCGGGATTCTGATGTCGAACGGAAAAAAGAGAGTTTTGTGCTCCGCTTGCAACAAGACCTTCTGCGACAAAGGAGCTTTGAAAATCCATTACAGTGCAGTTCACCTCAAAGAAATGCATCGTTGCACAATAGAAGGTTGTAATATGTTGTTCAGCTCGCGAAGAAGTAGGAACAGACACAGTGCTAATCCGAACACTAAGCTACACATGGACCACAAAAGAAGAAACCAGATGTCTCTTAATGACAATCGTCACTTAACAAAAATATATCCAAGCACCTCGATGACGTGCATGAAAACCCAGAACTGGACTGACAGAGGCCAGGGTCCTACATCCACGGTTAGCGTTCCATTGAGCCCGAAGAGTGATTTTTATGCACCGGTGAAAGCTCAGAGCTTAAACTGCTCGAGTAGCGAAGCAAATCACAGCAGCGACAATTCAGTCAACACGAATGGTTTGGAAGCTCTTGTGGCAGACAACTCTGAAAACTTTAAGCCAGACTCTTTGAGGGGAGCATCGGAGGTGAGAACTAACAAGAGGAAGAACATGGCTCCTGTTAAGCTCGTCTCAGAGTCAAAGAATCAAAGCGACTGCAATTCCAGCCCCACGATAGAGATGGACGACGCGAAGGCAACGAAGCTCAAATCGGAAAATGACCCCAAACCCTACAAACACGAACAAGCGAGAGAAAACGAAAGATACGATTTGACGCGCAGCTCTGACGACTTAAATTTATGCTTCCCTTACATGCCCTATTACTCTGTATCCTATCTCGACCATCACAAGAACAACACCAACATTCTGTCGCCCCAAACCACGGAAGGAATAACAAGAGAATACAACAGATGCTACCAGATGAAACTCTCCCCGACAGAAGCGCTTCCTGGTGCCGTCCGCAGCGACGTACTCACGGAAAACGGCAACACGCCGGAATCCTTCGTCTGCCAAATATCTGGCTGCAATGCCTCGTTCCCCTCGAAGAGAAGCAGAGACAGGCACAGTTCAAACATCCTCCTGCACAGGAAGTTACTTTCGACGTCATCGAATTGTTTCTCGAGGGAGATGTTATCATTCAAGGTCAACCCTGCTCCCAGATATCTCAACGAAGGAAATGAGTTCATTCCGGGAAATGAAGGAAACGAAAAGCACTTAAAACTGGAAGACGGTGCCAATCAGACTGACATTTAGTTCATTTTAGCAATAAAAAACTTTTATTTCCGAGAGTTGTAGCAACAATAGATCAGGATTCTGATTCTTCCAAGTGTTGATCATCATTATCATTACCAATGTTATCATCATTATCATTACCAATGTTATCATCACTATCATTACCAATGTTATCATCATTATCATTAGCAATGTCATCATCATCAGACTCGTGTTCCTCTGTGGTCGTTTCTGCCACCGGTTCGACTCGATGGTCTTCAGAAACTTTCACATCGATTTCATTTTTCTTGTTATTGGCCACAATTTTTCTCTTTGGAATGACACTGTAGAAAGCATCTCTCCAATTTTTACTCTCAGTGAATCTCAGAAGAATTTCAAAAACTGCAAAACAAATTTATTTCATGTAAATAAATATCCACTTATACAGCCAAAATTAATTATGCATTGCTAAAAGTAACGTTGAGAAACAAGATCCTAACCGTGATTGACCGTCAAGACATTTCTGCTCGAAAGTTTCATGAAGTCGCTGATGGGCAACCGAGCATGTCCAACGTTGTTCTTGAGAGCTAAGTCATAGCACAAGCCCTAAAATAAACAAAATTGTGAGAATTGCTCACGTTTATCGCTATAATGGCAATAACTCCATAAGAACGAAATTCTTGATAAATCAAAATTTATTTAAATAAGAGCAACCACCAAAGATTGTGCAAAATACTTACTTTGTGATGGTTGTGGTCGACGAGGCCTCCGATGATGTACGCTTTATCGGGTGTCAAATCCTCCAAAGTGTTCGGGGAATCGCTCGTCAGATAAACAATCTCGTCCTTCGCAAAATTATCCAAATAACTGTTTTCTTTCCTATAGATCTTTGAAATTCAATTTGTGATTGTTAACGGGATAAGAATTCAATCGAGAAGCAACAATTCAAAATTTAAAATGTATTACAATCTTGCATCTCTTCCATCTTAACAAACACCTCAAAATTATGTGATTTCAATTAGTACTCATCTACATCATTCTATATCTATTTTCAATATATCTATATCTACATCACTCCAAATTTCTAGTCATTTGTGGCCCTCCATTTTGTTGAAATAAAATAATAATATGAAATATAATATATATTTAAATAATAATATTCAACTCACATCCCAAGACTTGTAAAAGCCAATCTGTTCGAGACGAGCTAATGTTTTGCCATCTAAGCTTGTCATGTAAAACTGAAAAGATATGATTTTATTAATCCAAGATAAGAATTGTAATTGACGAATAATTGCATATAATATAAAAATGTATCGTAAAGTCATAAGACCTTGAGAGACCTGCATAGGATCTATGGCTCGACGATTCCTCGAGTAGCAGTATTGGAGTTGCTGAGATAGTTTCATTATATCCTGATAAAAATGTCATTTGTTTGTTACTCAATAACATAATAAAAACTAAGACAAAGATGATAACTGGTGCAATAACAGAAAACAAACAGCTAATATTATCAATGTATGATCCAATTGGGATGGTGGAATTCTAGCAAATAATCCTCAGATTCAAAAGTATCAATTTACTACCATTTATGTATACATTATATTAGTGTAATATTAAGAAATTTATAATGTGTGGCTGGTCAAACAATTAGCTATCCAGCCGACCGCAAAACAATTAGGATATAACAATGATAGAAATGATTAGGATATAACTGATTCTCCAACCTTGTCGGTCATGAGCTCATCAAATGAGCAGTCAACAACAACTCGAATTTTGCAGTTAGAACTTTCCATTGTATTTGCTTTAAGCTTTTTTTTAGAAGGACCCAAATCTTCATTATTTGCTACTTTTTCAGCTCGTCTTTGTTTTCTTTTTTGTCTTTCAGCTGATCTGATTTAATCAAAAGCGATTAGTGTAATTCTAAGTAATATTTATGTAATTTATTTATGAATAACATCTAGTAACGAATAAATGTAACCCGAGATAAATCTCATACATCCGCTAATGCAATCTTATTGAATGATTATTTTCGTGTTATTTTTTAAAGCTAACCTTCGTTCACTTTTTTTTAACAGAAAATTTTCTTGTTTCTTTAGCTTTTTAAATTGGCGTTTTGACATCGTTTGGCCTTCCAAAAGACCTTGTTTCGCCACATCATTTTCCATATTTTTTAATTTTTCCGTGGAATCCATCACGGCAGGAATACTTTTTTCTTCGATTACCGACATACTTGTTTACTATTACACGTGCAAGATTAAAATCTTGTAAAAGTAAGAGCTAAGACCTAATTGATGAGTTTGATTAATTATTTAAATATTTTATTTACATTGTTTTAATTTATATTTAAATTTAATTTTGTTTTCAAACAACTTGAATAAAAACGTTTTTTATTGCGCTACTTATTTTTATTACATGATATTAACTATAAATTATTTCAAATAAGTTACCCCCTAATATCTGTTTCAAGCTAATGATTTAACAACTTTTTTCATAATGTCGGATTTTTCATTTGTTTGTTATTGATTGGTATGCGGCATTCTGTAAACTGAATATCATTTGTCATGGAAAAGGTTTTTGTAGAGAATGTTGAATTGGAAATGCCCGAAGAGGTTCTTGACGATGTATGTATCAATGCTGTTCTATTTTATAATATGCGTCTTCAGAATGATTCCATCGATTTTTGAAATACACCGGTAGTGTGTTTTAATTTGTGATATTGAGGGTTCATACTCGCTTGGATTTACAATTCTGGTCTCTTGACATCATCTAGTATGACCAGAACGTCACTAAAATGCAATACTTTTCCATATATCATGATTTATGTTACATTGGACTTTACTGGCTTATGCTTAGACCCTCACACTTAGATCAATATTACTTTTTCTCGTTTCGTTAGTGTCACTAATTGTCAAAAGTTTGTTTTATGTAATTTGTTCACCTAAAATATATGTCAGTAACGTTGATTGGCTGGTTAGTTGTTTAATGGCATATAGCTCTTTACACAATAACTTATTTTATTATTGTTATTAAAAATTGTTTCATACAGACACAATACTAACTCAGAATTTTTGTTTTCCAGGCAGTGTCAGGGGTCTGACAGCCTGTGTAAACAAATAAATAAAAATAATTCAGCTCAGACTAGTAACTAAAATGAGGGTCCACCTCATCTCAATTGCAATCTAAAGGGTTTCATAAATTCTTAGGTCTTATATGTCTTGCATAATAGACAAATTTATCTTTTTGCCGATGCCTGTCTTAAATATATCTACAACGTATCAGCTGTAGGATATATGGTTGACTTTAATAATTATTTTATATTACTTCAATATTTATCATCACCTTGAAATAGAACATTGGTGTAGTTTCAGGTCTTCAAATCCGTAATAAATGAAGAGACATGGAGAGATATATTATCAGAGGAAGAGAAATTGTACCTATTCGTAAGTAGTGTTTTGAACTGACATTTGTTTATTTTTGAAATGAATATTGATGAAAGTGGTTATGTCAATAAATTTTATAACTTCCATTTTAGAACTTTTTGCCTAACTTTGATGTGAATGATGCTGAAGAAAAAGAAAAAACTTTGAAGTAAGTGTTTTGTAAGATTAATCAGTTATTTTGAGATTGCATCAGTTGTATCAGACAAAACATTTTTGATCAGATTGTTATTTTCTGGAGCCAACTTTTCATTTGGAAATCCGTTGAAATTGTTTCATAATAACTTGAAAGGTTACAATTTTGTTTAGTGGTTTTTGCAACCATGTTGAATGCAACCATGTTAATGCTGAATCTATGTTTCTCGTGTAGATGGTGTTTACAACCCAACTGTAAGCAAGCTACAATCAGCATGTCATTCACTGAAAGAAAAACAGGATGTCTACGCTAGGGAACTCTATTATGAGAAGCTCTTGTGCGATGCCGTCATCAGAAAACAGGTGTTTGCCGTCATTACGTCATGTCACCTGAATTTTTCATTATCTTACTAAATTACAAACAATGTTTCAGAAAATTTTGGACAGACTTTACAAAACCTCCGCATCACGTAATAAACTGTCTCAAGAACATCTTTATTCCAAAAAGACTGATTGTCAACTTAAGCAAAGCATTCATTACAGAGTTAATGAGAGATGTTTTGAGTTAGTAATGTCATGTCAATAATAATGACAATAATGATAATAATAAGCTGAGTGTATTTAATTTAGCAATGTGTCAGAAATTTAGTTAATCTTGAATACTTCTATTTTAGATACTTGAAAGAAATCAAGTGTGAAGCTGGAGATGCTGATATTACATCCTCAGATGATGACGATAATGACGATCGGTACCAATACGAGAAGATACCATATTTTAGACATTTGGTATCGGGAGATGCAAGTTTAATGACCAAACTCTCTCTCGACAAAGAAGGTTCGAATGTATTTATCATTTTGCACATTCATTGCAATGTTAATACTTTTAATCTTGTAAATGTTAGTTATTTTTAAGCTTCATCAGCTTAAATCAGATGGTTTTACTCCATGCTGGTTTCTAGCCAATGATTTTTCAACATTGTAATTTAAGCAGTTACAAGTAAAAATTGATAATTAAACAGAGCTTAGCTCATGAAACATTAAATAAGTAAAAATGCATTAGGATGCAGCTAATTGAGAACAATAAAATTATGCACGAAGATATATGAAAGCAAACTTTCTAAATCTATCCTTTATTATTGTTTAACACTCTTATTTTTATTTTAAGCAGTTTCTTCAAAGCCAATGCAAGTGAATGATGAAACTTCACTGACAAACAACGACTTCATGTCTATGATGAAGAAGCACAAGAAAAGGAAACGAAGTCATCCCGTGAGTGCTTTCTTATATCTATTTTTTCCATTTTGCTTCAAAATGATATGTGCATTATTATTATTATCATTATTATTGTTATTATCATTATTATTATTGTTGTTGTTGTTGTCCTTGTCTTTGTTGTCATTATCATTATTACTATTAATATTATTATTATTAATATTATTATTGTTGTTGTTATTATTATTATTATAGACTTATTTGCTTTCAAATTTCAGAAACTCCCAGAATTTGAAACATCAGGACTAAGTCTTGAAGACATAATGAGCAGAGCCGATTATTCAAAGAAGCCCAAATTGAGTGCAGGTATTGTGTTGAGGAATTGCGCTATCATGGTCATAACATCAGTAAATTATTATAAATTCAAAACTGAACTTGAATCTCACTCAAGTAGAATTAAATTAAAAGTCTTCGGGTAGTATTTATGATTTGAATAATATTTGTAATTTGAGTAATATTTGTGATTTAAACTAATATTTGTGATTCAAGTAACATTTATGTGTTTCAATTAAAATTGAAGGAGCATCAAAATCAAAAAAGGGAAAGCAGGAAGGCGAACCAGTTTCAGAAGCTGTAGCCTCTCATGTGAAAACTGATCCTGAAGATGCAAATCCCGGGCCAAAAGTTGAAATCAAAGTTGAGAAGATGGATATGTTTGTAAATCACTGGTGATTTAATTAAAAAAATGTGAAAACTATCCAAGTTTGAATATTAATTTGCAGTGTCACCCTCGATAATGTTGGTCCTTTTCAGTCCTTCTTTTCGCTCATCAAGCAGTTCCTTTGCACTGAACAAGGACGTGGCATGCTCCTGCACAGAGTGAACACTTGTTTTAATTCATTCCCATTTAGCTGGATAGCCCTCAACTTTTGTCGGACCATGTTTTTAAATTAAAATCTTTAACATTTTTTAAACTAAAAAAACACATTAAAAATGACATTGAAGTTGGAAGACAAGGTTGCAGAGTGGCAGCAGTGCAGTTTGGTTGGAAATTCGAACGCTTGGTTCATCGAATACTCGAATTGGAGGGAACTCGTTCTTCCAGCCTTAAAGTTTCTTTCTGGGGAAATGGAAGGTGAAATTATAGAATTTATTTGATGATTTATAGAGTTCATTTAACCTTTTGATAGATTTCATTTAATTTTTGGATATATTTTATCTAATCGTTTGATAGATTTCATTTAATCTTTTGATAGATTTCGTTTAATCGTTTGACAGAGTTTATTAATTGTTTCTCCATTAAAATGCCAGAAGAGTTGCTCCTGATATTTAAGCTTTTATTGAATCCATGATTCTGCAATAAAACTCAGATAGATGTATTTTAAGGTTAATTTGTGTGATAGTTAAATGTCACTGTTGCACATGTTTATTTTTAGTCCTTCATGCTTTGCTATGGAAATGTTGCAGGTATTCACTTGGAGGAGTTTGATCCTCCTGTTCACTGCAAGGAGCACATTTGGACTTGGCGAATGGAAAGCACGTGGAACGACGACGAGCTTTCTTGTCTTTATTACCTCTGGATGGAACAGAGGAACAATCTGGAACTTAACAACTCGGTTGTTGATCTCTCTGCTCCTGTGCCGGCACCACGAATGTATGGAAACATTTTATTTCACCAATCATCATCATCCTCATCAATCATCATCAACATCCTCTTCATCAATCGTCATAATTAATACAATATAATTCATTGTTTGGCACAGGTACACTGATTATGTTGTTCAGGCCTCAACACCCGAGGAGAAAGAGTTCTTTAGGATTCAGGTAATTATTACATAAGTACATAGTCTAATGTTTTAATTATTACATTATTCAAGTCTAATGTGACATTTGGCACTCAACAATGAGCTTATTGTTTTTTACTTTTAGGAAATGAAACGTTTTTCAAATCCACACAAAGCTTTTACTTATCGACTTCACGGTTATGAGTCCGTCGTTGGGCCCATAAAGGGGGTGTACAACAAGAAAGCAATGCTGTCAAAGCACGAGAACATGCATTACTTGTCAATGAGAGACCCTCAATTGTCAACATACTCACATTAGGTTTGGTGCCATTGTTATCACCATCAATTAAAAATTATTTTTGATTCACAAAATAATATTTTGGATAACAATAAATAATCTATAGTAACTTCCAACTTGATGAGTTTTGGAATTAGAAAGCATTATTTATTCTCATTTTCCAAACAGTCCACGACAGTGCAGCCAGGTTGCCTAACGGGGAAGGAACAAGGAACGACATATGCGAACTGCTCAAAGATTCTCAATTCCTCGGACCGGGTGTGACCGATGCTCAGGTGAGGACTACCTGTTTGTTGTTTTGACAATTTATTTTGTATAAACCTTGATTTTATTGAAGCGAATGACTGGATGAGTTCATTTTATTTAGATAAATACGATAGTCAGCGGTGCTCTCGATCGACTTCATTACGAGAGGGATCCCTGTGTGAAGTATGATAATGCTCGCAAGGTTTGGATCTACAGGCACAGGCATCGGACTGAAGCTGAATTTGGTTAGATATATCAATGAGTATTTCGGGTATGTTACATTACGCTACAATTCTCCATCATTTGCTGTAATTTTTAGAACGCATACATCAGATTCAAAGGACAGCTGTCAAGGCCAAGAAGTTATCATGCCCCAAAAAGGGTTCATTGAGTAAACTTCAACTGTCAATCTTGAAGGTTCAGTTTTTCGTTAAATGATTTTATTTTATTTTATTATTTGGATCGATGATTTGACTTTGTGCAGCAAAAAGAGAGCAACAAGCAACATGGAAGGAATTCTTCTCAGCCAGTATCCTCAACAAAGTTGTCAGTTTCATGTTCGGGCCAGAATGCAACCATTTCTTCACCTCCAAAGTTTGTTAAAGCACCGGTAGTTGTCAGTCAATCTACTTTGCCTCCAACGATGCCAAACACAACCACGGTCCTTAGGCACCCTCAACAGCACATACATACTGTGTTGCAACTGCCTGGTAATTAATTTTATTTTAATTATCGTTTTGCATCCAATCATTTGACAGTTTAAGTGTTTTATTTATTATTTTTTAGATGGTTCAATTATAAAAGCTAATCCTGCTGCTAAGGCTGGCATGCCACTGATGACAAAAATATCAGCATCATCAATAGGTGAGAAGACCTATTCCCTTCTGACTAACAGAAATCTTGGTGTCAAGACTGCCAAC
The DNA here is from genome assembly GCA_021613335.1 of Whitmania pigra. Taxonomy (NCBI): domain Eukaryota; kingdom Metazoa; phylum Annelida; class Clitellata; order Hirudinida; family Haemopidae; genus Whitmania; species Whitmania pigra. The sequence continues at coordinate 32,066 of JAJTWR010000469.1, forward strand.
AATGCTGTCCAAGAATCTACAATTACAACTCAAATGAATTTGCAATCACTTACATCGACAATTACGTCTCCTTTGAAGACTGATGTCAATCAATTGAGGCTCATCTCTCAAATTCAGCAACAACTGCTTCACCATCAAAAGCAACAATCCACTTTAGTAAGGCCCTCATTGGGCAACCTCACATCGGCATCGATTCTTCGACCGGGCATTCAATGTTCTACAACTGTGGCCTCTTTGATTTCCAATCAGAAGGTTTGATTATTTGCACCTATTGAGTTTACTTTTATTCCGGTTTTGAAATTCTTACATACTTCAGATTTCTGGTCTTGTTGCAAATTCTAACATTGTAACATCAAAGACAGGGACAATGGCAAACAATTATGTTTCTCATTTGTTAAGAGGGAATACATTAGTGTTGCCATCTTCAACATCTGGTCAATCCTCAAGTAACATCCAAAGTCTTATTTGTGTTACTATTGCCAACAGCAATCTGGCACAACTTAACCAGAGTGGTCTCATCAGGAGCCAATCGAATGCCAGCAACGTGAGAGTGCTCTCATTGCCAACTAAGGTTCTTATTCCAGAACAGCAACATTCTCAGAAAAACATCCTCATTGGTCAACCAGTGAGTCAGACTCTAGTTAACCCGCCTGCAATTTATTTGGCCACCAATTTGCATGGCAAACCAATCCAAGATTCCATAAAGTCTCTTCCCACAAATTCGATCATAAATCCATCCAACATAAGTTTGACAAAATCCCTAAATGCCGTCCCCAGGGGTATAAATCCCTCGATTTCTCTTCTGTCACCAAATGATGTCAGAGTGGCAATCATGAGGCCCAAGGCTGGGCAGGATCATTCACCCCAAGTTTTGCAAGCCAGACTGCCAACATCACTTCAGGGATTTTTTCAAATTGTGAGCAGGCCGCAACAGCCAACTCAAACCACAACTTCGAAGTGATCAGTTTTTGATGTGATCGAATATCAATGTGATATCTGCTTTATCGACTTACACTTGACAAATGTTTGAAACAATAAATAAGAAAGTTAACAATAGTTGGAAATGATTATATTTCGTGATTAAAAGGCCGGAGTTAGGCAGCCTAGTTGTTTGTGCTCCCGCATCAGGACATCAAGGAACACTCGAGCTCAGAGTGCCACAATTTTACTAAATTCATTATGACTGATTGCTCATTTTTAGGCTCAAACTTTTAAGTTCTAAGTAAATATTTTTGCATTGCATGTTTCTCTTTGCTTTGTTTTGAAGTGTTGATTAATTTCAATTCACTAATGAAGTAGGCTGTGTATGCCTCTACTTTTAATGAATAACTCAGTTCGCATAAATCCTCGAAGATGAGCATGAAAGAACATTGTTTTAAATTCTATGGTTCCAGAGAATTTTCAATGCACTATCGAAATGCTTTTTGATGAGTTAGCTCAGAACTTAAGGCTTTATTGCCATGTCAGGAAACCCCTGAGAAAACAAATGCAACGTATTGAAATTCACACCCTTGTCACTCCCCTAGTGTTGGTTTATCATTCTGGGGACTGGAATCTCGTTACATTTGTTATTTTTATAGGTGGTAGATTTCTTATTCTTCATCAGATTAAACCACATGTTCAGTAGTCTCCAGAATTTGAGCATAACATAAAACGGAGAAGGAAGATATGTATAATGGAATCTTTTTATTTACGCATTACACAGCAAGAAAGTGGTTCTTGCGTCAGTGCACAAGCAAGACATGATGAATAAAAGGAAGTCCAAAAGATGACTTCGCAAGAAGTAAATCGTCTCCGACCGTCGCTCGTGCAGCCAACAATTAAACATCACAGACAAAACAAAAGTGTTCAGAAACAAAAAGCTAAAACAGTCGACAGCAACACACAAAGTCCATTGCTTGAGGATAGTGGCAGTCTTATGTTCACCGCAAAATCAACTAGCTGGAAAATAGGTTCACTCAGCACAAATAACTTTAAGTTAAGAGCATAAATAGCAGAGAAAACTATGAGCATGTTATCACCATTCATTACCTCTTCTTCAGCATCGTAACGCTTAAGGACAAACATGTCGTTTAGAAAAATTGTAGAATCAGAAATTCAATAAATCAAAACATGTTTAGCCTGCCAATAGTCAGTGCCAAGTAAGATTCAAAGCAGGTTGTTTAATCAGCAATCCTTTAATTCCCTTTAATCAAGAAAAACACATCAACAATCACGAATAGAGTGTGATGCCTTACACCAAACTTTACATTCCATCCAACATTAGAAAGATCTAGACAGATGTACCATGTGTAAGTCGACATGCCCCTATGCATGAGATTTTCTTCACGTGAACTTATCACCAAATCCAATTAAACCAATCCAACTAAATGGTGAGCCAAGCTCATGTACACAAAAAACCCTCACACATTATCATTACATACTTTAGGACAAAATTGCAGATGATTTCTAGCTCTGAAAAATTGCATACTGGTATTCACAAAGTATTGGAGGTTCGTGACCGCAAGGTCACACCAGCAGATGCCAATAATTTTGCAATTATTGAAATAATCTTGGGATGTGAGCGGCAGTTGCGCATCACCAATTTCTGGCGACCAAACCAGGCCTGTTTAGTGACATGAAGTAAATCTGCGACGACGATCCAGCCCGGTCAGACGAGAAAAACACCTACAAAATACAAAAAGCATTTTAGTCTTGTCAAAACCTCTTAATGTCGATGTTCATCCAACTGGCTGAGGTGATCAGTAAATCTTACATTACAAGTTCAGGTAATGGCGTGCAGGTTAGCCGAACGGGTTACGTGCCTGCATACGGCGGTAATGGCAACAGTCGTAATGTGTCGTGTTCGAAACCCAGCCTGCACTGCCGCCAGCGCCCTTGGGAAGGAGCGCTATATAAATGGTTACAAGAAGCGCCTCTGACGCTATGCTTATGGCGCTATATAAATGAAGTTACAAGTTCAGCAATTTTGTGATCACTTAGTTGTGGCGTGATGTGCATGATATAATTAATGTGATTTGAAATTCACAATGAGATGGTTATAATGAAACATAAATTACTTTGTCATTTCTTTCACACAAGAACTTCAGCCTCTGTTCTTTCTTGTGCATGAAGACTCCATCTAAATGGCCAGTCTCCGCTGACCTTATTTCTATGGCCTTATTGCCCCAACCCATGATTTGACCTGTGCCTATGTATGCTGTTAGTAAAATAAAGCAAAAAAAATCTATTTGAATTGCATCCCGACAAAGAACGCTGTTTAGATGCAGAACTCTAAGCAGTTAGTTCGAGCACGACTTTCAAGACGTATCTAAGATGAGACTAACCAACTGAATTTGGTTCTTCGCCCCACTGCAAAATGACATTCTTTGACAACTTTCCATTCGAGTCGACGTAGACACCTTCATCTAAAGAAGACAAAATAAGTAATGCATTTAATTACATTAATAAATCGATTAGAATAAATTCATTGGCAGCAAACTCGAGGGTTACCGACTGTAACTCGTACCTTCGAGAATGAAATTAAAAACAAACAAACATGAAAGACCCACTATTGTAGCACAACAGAAGCTGAGTGCCGTTGGAGTTTGGAAGCAGAACAATAGCTTGAGGAATCATGGGCCCAAAGTTCTGAATAAAAGAATTATTGTTTCAGAAATATGCAATCTAACCATAACTGCCCAGACTAGTGTTTGACTGCACAGTAATAATAATAATAATAATAATAAGATTACTTAATTTACATGACACCACATGCCTCTATTCACAGAATTCTTAAAGGACTATCTTAAAATGAAGCATCTTCAGATCATGCAAAACTATTATTGCTTATACACTGAAAGAAAGTGCATAATATTTTAAAAAATCACCACAATTCAAAAATCACTGATTGTCAGTAGAACTGAAGCAGCAAATGCACCAAGTAACAGAAAATGCCATGCACAAACAAGTAACTGAAAAGGTGACAAACAAACATCTTATATTTTTTCCAAATGATGAGTGTTGGCCTTCACAGAGGGAACCCAAAGTTAAACTTTTTAAGCAGAAAAACATCTAAAATAACCCACAAACACACAAAACATAGTGCCAAAACCCTTGTAAATTTAATTAATATTTTGGAGAAGCTGATTCGATAAGCAGCTTCAAGCGAGAAGGTACAAACTTGTTTCCCAATGATTCCAAAATGAGATTAGAAACACGAGTCATTGAAGTACTTTTTCGATATTAATTTAAGAGCTAGCTAACTAATCATTTGCACCTAAATAATCATTTATTCTAAAAATTCTATAACTTAATTTAAAATCGAAGGTAATTCAAGCAGTCGAATAAGCCAAGCATGCTCGATAAGAATGACACAAAGTCTCAAAAATCACTAAAAATCACATGGTGATCCTGAAATGAAACATGCAGTCACCAAGAAAGCATGCACTTAAAAGGCAAAAAATGAAACCCACTTGACTGCGATACTTGAAAAAAAAGAGAAATTAAAATTAAAACAATTTGTGATTTAATTACATACATTATTATGACATCAGTGACATGGAATAAAGTGACGATGTAGAAATATCCTAAGGCAAATTGTCTAAAAAATGGATTATAAGTTTATACATTTTCACCCGCTATATTTGCAAATGTAGTTCTTATTATTCCTGCATCAGTGGTGCACAAAAATGGACAATGGTAAATGCTAAACGAATAAGATCGACTTACATGAGCGGGTATGTAGAGATCAAAGACTGCAGATGTGTCCAGGTCGATGCCATGGAAACCTCGGTTGGAAGCATAAAGTATTTTAATCTTCTGTCCCTCCTCCACGATCAGATCAACCATGACCGGTTTGTCAGGTATGTTGGTGAACACCTGCATCAGTCGACAGGTATGACAATCACATGATAATGCTCTTGCAATGTCATTTCATTGCTATTACCACTGAGTCATAAATCTGAATAAAGTCAGGTAATAAAAGCTCAGACAAACTTTGAAAAGCATGAACTTGCAATAGGGCTTTGGAGCCCATGCATAGATTTCTATCTTGTCTTTCAAACCCATGACAAGAAACCAAATCTTCTCATAATGAACTGGAAAATTATTTATTTAAATTAATTTATTACTTTCAAATCGGTGAAATTAAAGACAAACCAATTTTGAAATGGATGCAGTTCTCTATGTCTCCCACTGTTGTCCATCCTCCTTGTCTGTCCGACTGTAACCGAGTTCATTCAAACACGTCATAACATCAATAAATGCTTTCATTAGGAAATTTTTGATTTTCAAATTTTTCCTTAAAAGTGCAACTCAATTAAAACACTGGCCAATTGTTTTTTTTTAATATTTAATTTTAATATTTGATTTTCCTCTTAACGACATGAAAGGACCTATCATTCTATACCACATCATCTCCACGACGACCACCAACAATGATGTCCACAACAAAGCCAAAAAGTGCATTTTCACCTCTTCTGTTCTGAGCACTTTCCTCTTGAGATAGTTGAGATTATAAATCCTGATCTTGTTCTTTTTTCCAGAATTAGTCACCAAGATGTTGCACTTCTCTATCAGCTCCATCTGATAAAACCGTCTTCTATTTATGAGAGGATAGACTGAAACGAAGAAAAATGAGTCTATGTGCAACGATTGTCAAGACGTGAAAGCATCGACGTCAATTTCAACCTTTTCCTTGTCCGCTCCTATCCAACAGCATCAGACCATTTTCAGTACCAACAAGGAGATTGACACCTTGATAGCACAACAAAATTTAAATGATGACATTAACTACAACTAATAATCAATTTACATTACCAAAATAATCAACAATAATTATAACGACATACATGTTATTTTTCATACTTTATCAGTTCTCATTAAAGAGATCTACAGTTGGACCCATTTAAGCTCAAAACCTCTTACACTTTACCTTAAGATATAAATGTTTATAATAATTAATATTAGTGTGGTTTGTTGCCTAATAATTACATGAGCTGGTTAATATTAGAGCCTACCCCAAAGAGTTGCACAGAGAATAGTGGTGTTGAACTTCTTCTTGTATTTTCTGATTTCTGGGGGTTCGCAGTCAGACGAAGTGGAGGGGGTCACGTTGATGTTGACCCTCGTGTTCCTGCCGGCAATTGCATTGCTCGAAGGAGAATGAGCTATGCCTCCGTTCGCACCAAATCCAAAAGGGATGAACGGACTCGAACTGGCACCCCTCGAACTTTCGAGATTCAGAGCCCTAAGTTGCTAAAAGAAGAGACAAAAATACCTTAAACAACGTGCAAAAGCAACAGCATTAATGGCATTAGAAAGGATCAATCAACAAATGATCCCAGATGACTTGAAAGTCGAGATAAAATGAAATGAACAACGATGTACAGACGGAGAGCAGAATGAAGTTTGCAACATCCGAACCTCTTCCGAAGAGTCTCCAAAAAGTCTCGAGTCCCTGGGAGAAACGACGTCTGGCAGGTGGTTAGGAGTCGGCCGCTGAACCACGGGTCGAGAAGGATGCTTCTGAAAGGATTACAAAAGAAACGATCACATCACAAGCACGTGATAATTAATTCATCCAAAAGTCATTAGAATGAAGTCAGCGCAACATAACGACATAGCATTGCAATAAAGAGCGGGGATTTCAGAAAATCAAACGAGGTTAAATCATTCTTTATATACTTCAACGGAGATGACAACATGGTTTGCTTCATCCGTAAATCACGAAAGGTTATCACAAGAACTGTTTGTTCAACTGTGAAACACCACTAACCGGCTTCTCATGTATCGGCTGTCTAGGAGGAAGTTCAGGCACTGTTTCTAATGAAGCAATGAAATGAACTTATTATTAATATCATTACTATTATTATTATTATTATATTACCCCAATATTAATATTATATTATACTACAAGTATTATTATCATATTATATTATACATATCATACCATTTCATTTTAGAAGAAGGAGTTGAACAAATGAATTAATTTCTGTCATTATTGAAACGTTTAACACTCAGGACTTGCTGGGTCTCAACTCCATTCAAATATCTTAATTTGCATCAGCAATAAGTCAGAAATAGATTCACTTAGCCTAATTGATTAAATTCTTGATTATTAAGAGAAATGGTTTAAAAAATAAATAAAATAACAAACCTTTAAATAATTGTTCAATTTCATCTCTGTTAGAGGGCCTTCAACAAATCAATAATATTGATTAACAAGCACTTACAAACTAAATGGATAAAATGACATTTTGCAAAATAAATCACAGTGGTCTCGGATGAGCAGAAACAACAAGAGTGCCATCTGGTGCAGCGTCATCGTCGGAATCGTCCTCCACGAGATTATCAGGAGTCGGAGGCTGCTTCAATTGTTGTTGTTGTTGTTGAGATTCCAATTTCTGACAAACAGAACATTAAACGACATTTAAAGACTTCCGATGAACTCAAAAAACTCTCAAAAGCAGTCGGACTTTTATTATTCGAATAAATCGAAATTAAAACTCTTAAAAGTCTTGCGACATGGTTGATTGCAAGATCATGAGAGGGTAACGACATCTCACCTGTCTGACTTGATCAGATCTCGGGAAGAACAGAGGAGGAGGTACGTCGGCCGGAACTGCATCAATTCAAAGTGTGAATTTCAAATGAAATTAAGTAATTTAAAATAATTACGAACTTAGGTATATCACGTCACATGATACTCAGCTGATGAATAACTAGGATTAAACAATCATTCAAATTATATTTATTATGAGTGTGTTACTCTGATGGTTTTCTCTAATTAGTTTTCAATTGATCACTTTAATGTTTTTTTTTGCATTTTTGAAATCCACTCTTATGCCTTAGGAGGACCAGATCCATAGATAAATAGAGCTTCCTTGAGCTATTTTATTTTATCTCTGTCAAATTGTCGAAGAAAAGAATAACAATAACAATAACAACAATAACGACAATGATAATGATGATGATGATGATAATAATAATAATAATAATATAATAATAATAATAATAATAATAATAACAATAACAAATAATAACACGTTACAACTGTTGTTTTTACCATCATTCACACAAACTTGCACGATGCAAAAATTCCAAATAACCTGTATTTGGAGATTGTTACACTGTTCAATAAAATTATGTTTGCATTGTTTAGCCTGCCTTTGCTAAGAAGGCTAAAAGCGTCATTGTAAGCCTGAGGTGGTCGCACTTATAAAAATTAAAGCAAAAACAAATTCATTTCAACGATTACTAAGATCAAATATCTTTTAAAGGAGTATGCAGAGAAACCCAAAATACATATCTAAATATATCTCAAAGTATATATAAAAATATGCACAGAACAGAAAGGAAGATGAAACTGGCTCGAAAACGTGAAAGATCACAAAAAAACTTAATTTTATTCCATTATTTTCAGTCAACATGCACAGATGTCATTTTTGGAGCCTGATTGGCTCTCTCTCCCCTGACATTTGGCTAGAAGCAAAATAAGGTCATCTCTTGTAAGTTGTGTAAGTATTTACCCATGCAAAATGCTTGCCAACAAGCATCATTAATTCTATCCACTAACATGAATCTCAAAATTAAAGCCTTCATAAAGTGGATGTTAATCATTAAAATGGAACTGAATGCTAGCCATCATGAATAATTAATCATTACAATAAAACTGAATGTTCATATGAATGACATATCCTAGCTGTCATCATTTTTAGGTCGGCATGTTCTTGCAATTCTTGCGAAAATGTACCACTCATTATTTGGTAATCGAAAGAATGCCAAATAAGTCGTAATTTTAGTCACTTGTAACCCAGAGCTTCATTAATATAATTAACATCATAATATCGTCTGTAACATTAACATTGGGAATATCACCAATAAGATCAGTATTATTAAAACCCAACAAGAAGATAGAGAGCATCAAAAATAATCTTAAATGTCCATCAATTCTCAACATCTCAAGCTAGTCATAAAAAGATAATTATCCTCAGAAGCATGAATTTATCAAGTTTTGGGCATAAATGTTGTGTTTACATGAACCCTATTAGAGAAGACTTTTAATGAGATTCATGTTGGTTTTCCCAACAGCTGATGAGTCCATTCACATGAAATAACATCTCATCTTGCCAAACAAAATTAATTAACTCACTACTCATCTATGTTGGCACTAACTACAGCAAACTATTAAATAAGATGATGAATAATCAATATTACCATTTAATAATTATAAATTATAATATTATTAATTAATTATACGAATTATGGATGAAACTACTCCATACTCAGCGTAGAATAAAAGCAACGAACCATTTCGCCTTGGAAGTTGAGGAGAAGAATGCTGATGAGGAAGGTGAGGATGGTGATGGTTGTTCAATGGGGGAGCGGGACCAGGTCTGCCCGGGGAGGCCAGCTGTTATAACATCATGTCGTATCACGTGCGAGATTATTGTTATCATCACCATCATCATCATCATCATCATCACAAATCATCAACATCAATTATCATCTTTATTCAGTAATATTTCAGGCATCAAACAAGTGGCCTCTTGGAGTCATGAAAGCAGACTTAATCAGCAGACGTTGCAAACCTGTTGTGCAGGTGGCCGAGCGTGCACGTTCGGCGGAACTTGAGGCAGATAGATGGAAGAGTGAGGTGCAAGTCCCGAATGACTCTGAATGTTCTGGAAGGTTTTTCGAAGTGTCGACTCCCCCTGAGCCACAGTTGAGCTGTACGAAGGTGGCACAAATTTAATTGCTTTCATTTACTGGGGGGTTGAAGGGCTCAATCGTGAGAAATAATCACATCTAGCATGAAATAATTTGCATAAACAAGAATTTTAAAAAATATCCAGAAATGTAAAGCATAAAAAAGTTTTGTGGCATTTTTACCCATTTTCATCAGGAACTATTTCGTCATCATCTTCATCTTCATCAAAGCCTGATGGAACTTCATCTACGAATGGCATTTTAAAATTTTAAAAAAATCAAAAAAACGTAGAAGTTAAATACTGAGGGCATAAAAACCCATCCAAGTAAGCAAATAAATCATTCTGCCATGAGAAGGACTGACAAAAATAAAGACAAACTTCACAGCAATAATAGCAGTATAATAACAGCAATTCAACATCATTCTTCGCAATTGTTTCTTGAATTTTTGTAACAAGCACAGGCATTAGTTTCAGTTTTGTCGAGGTTCGCAACAAACATTCGAAACCTCGCTTGGTCCTGTTGTGCTTGTCGATGTGCTCCCTGATTTCTCTGAGGACCTGCTTCTCGTTCGGTTGGTCCCTCACAAAAGGATGCTTCAGGAGCTGTTCGGTGTTAGGTCGTTTGGTGTGATCTTTTGTCAGGGTGGCCTCGATGAACGAATGGAAGTTCTTTGACCTGCGGCGAGAGGACGAATCGAGTCACGCAGATAAAAATCTTGGAGATTTAATATTTTCATGTCTGATATGACGCATCTCAAATGCCTCACTTTTAGGTTTAAAAAATTAATTTCAAGAAAAACATAGCATCATGTCCTACTAAATGGAAAAAAAACTTAAAATCTAAGAAGTAAGAGATTGATTCCCATGTTCTTGTCAAAATGTCTGCGCTATTTATAGAAAGCTGTTTATTGGTTATCGATAGATATATATTGCTAATCAATAAGAATGAGTCCAGATGCAACAACAATGGTCAAACGACTCTGCAACATCTGCTTAATCCCCAATCACAATTTTCCAAATAAATTATTGCGCAAAAAATAACAATTAATAATTCTAACCATTTCTTGGATTTCAGTTTTGGAGCAGGATTCCGAGGAATGAGGAAGAGAGCCCTCATGGGATGCATCTCGCACAAAGCTGAAATGAAATGGAAAGCCATTGATGTCCATCAATCAATGAATTCAGGTCAAGTTTAGGTTGAAAATGCTTCTCTTGATAAGAGTTGCAGTGATGAAAAATGTGTGATGAAAGCAACGTTTGGTGAAAACAGAAGAAATCTCTTCCATTATAAAACATAAAATAAGACATTGCTTACGTGGTTTGCCCTCAGCCATCTCAATTGCAGTAATTCCTAAGGACCAAAGATCACTCTGCAGATAAGAAAACATAAAAAATTAAATAAAATTATATGTGGCAATAAATGTATCTGGGATTTGTTCTGGTATTTTGGTAAATCCAAATTGAATAAAAAAGCTTTTAAGATAAACAAGGATGCACTTTATCAAAAATACATAATGGAAAGCCTATCTGTTATGCAAATAATTTTAATTAATTGTCACAAAACTTTAACTGTTAAATAATATGTTCTGAAAACATTCAGACATTTACAAACGAGCAGAAAATTTAACTTCAATGCAAATTAAAAAGGTTCTCTCTTCCTAAAAACTTTAAACATCTTAGCATGGAATAATCAAGAGCACCATGATTTTACTTCATCATTGTAAATTCTATGAGGATAATTATCTTGTGACAGCCTGTTATGATTTGTCGTTGAATTGATAACCAAGAAGAGGAATATTGTTCTTCCAAGCAATGGAAACACATTGGATACTTGAAGTGCACGTGCTCATCATGCACGCACACAACATACACTCACATCAACATCATCAACAGCTCTGAGTGTGCACAAGATGCAAACCAAGGCCAATAAACAAGATATGAATTATCTTATCTGTAACAGACAGATGGGCATTAAGAATAATTATAGAAAATTTCTCTCCAATTAAATGAGTTTAAGAAGGCCATTGTGGGAAACAACCATAAGCGTGGTAATCTCGTTGGAACAAAATGTCTGCTTAACCTTCAATAAGCAATTAATTACGAGTCGGTCATGTTCTCGCATCAAAACAAATTGCGTTTGTTGGTGTAAAACATCTTGTTCAGCGTACAAGTACAAGAGCACGAACAAACAACAAACAGTAGTTAGAAAATGAGATAATTTAAACGATTTAACTAAATTTAAATTTAAACAACATAAAAGCATAAATGTCACCTTGAAGTCGTAAGTCTTCCTGGGATCCTCGTCACAGGCTATAACTTCAGGAGCCATCCTAGAACCGATTAAAACCTCTAATTCAGATTAACCTCAATAATTTCCTTGTACTTCATGAATACACTTTGACTTTCTGCTTGAAATCCTCAGATAAGCATATTAAATCAAAAGTCGCAACAGATTATAAAACGTCAGTTTGAAAACCGGGCACCCACCAATAAGGCGTCCCTATGAATGTGTTCCTCCTTCCCATCGTCTTGTCCAACTGGGCACTGACTCCAAAGTCAACTGCAATGTGACAGATAAAAACTATCTTCATTTTGTTCCAGTAAACACAGAGAAGACAAAAGCAAATAATGTAATTAAATTTTTTTTTAAATGTGGATAATTTTTTCAACATCAGATTCAAATCTAGATCATTGAAAATGAAAATAGTTTTTGTGGTTCGCTCGCCACAAAAAAAATATCACAAGTAGCACAAAGGCTGAATGAGTTGCTATTCTGATTTCCTAAGGTGCTGCAGATTCACTTAAACAGGTTAAAAAAAAATCTTAACAGAGTCCCAACTTAAATTTCATATTCTGCCATACAGATGCTCGCTCAGTTTTGAAGATTTTAAAACAACAATCCAAAATCAAAAAATTGTTACTAAATTATAAAATAAAATTAAAAATAGATCTCCGTCATAAAATTACCTAGTTTAACCTCGGCCTTGTTCGTCAGTAGAACATTTTGACCTTTGATGTCCCTGTGGATGACTTTGTTCTCGTGGAGGTGCGCCAAGCCGTGCATGATCTCCCTGCTGAGGTAAGCTATCCACTCCTCGCTCAGAGAGTTGCCTTTCACGGTTTTAATGAGCTCCGTGATGGAACCCGCTCCGCAAAACTCCATCACCAACCACAACTGGTCATCCTTTCTGTTCGGACTTTTCTTGATGAAAGCTCCGTAGTAGGTGGCGATGTTCCGGTGGAAGGAATACTTTCAGAGGTGACAATTGATGGTGATGTATGTGATGATGGCAGTGATGATGATGATGATGATAATGGCAATGATGATGATGATGATGATGATGATGATGATGATGATAATGGCAATGATGACGATGACGTTGATGATGATGATGACGATGATGATGATAATGGTCTTTGTGACAATGACGATACACGTTAAATTCGATAGCAGTTGCATATGGACCAAACATAAATACATGAAGTGCATCAGCTAAAACAAATAGTTTGCTGACACAACGTCATTGCTCAAACAGTATAAGAGTTAAATAAATTCAAACAATAGCATTAGATACCTATTAGTATCATATTATATGAAAGTCAATAATGCAATGAATACAAATAAGAGTTTTAAAAGTGCTTGAATATTTCAGTATAAACAGCATTAAGAAGGCATTTTGTGTCTAAAATAAAAGAATATATATGTGCCATCTTATCACCAATCTTTCCTAAAAAATTCAAGAAAGTAATTCAAAGATAGAAAACAAATCATACTTTCTTCAGAACATTTATTTCTAACTTGATGTCTTCTTCTTCTTCCTGCACAAAGAACAGAAGTTTAAAATAAAAATAACAGAATAAATACAACTCAAGGTGGTGTCTTCTCATCATGAAACCTAACAATAGTGAAGAGTGAAAGACCGAGATCTAAAAACTTGCAGAGCCTACTAAATCTAATGTCAAGCAAATGACATTATCAGAAAAGGATTGAAAAGAATTTGATTATGTCTTATCACTGGAAATTTGGAACAAGAAAAAACCAAAACATGTGTAGAAATTGGCAAGGATCCCAGATAAATGATGTGATGTAGGTGTTACAATTACAAGAAGGGTGGCACCTTGAAGCACAGAAAACAAGAAAACAACATTGTGAGGTCACTACTAAGACCTATTCACCAGTCCTCTCAAGCTTCTACATTCACTTTTGAGTCTGCATGAAAGTTCTAAAAATAGGTACAGTAAACAAAACTAATTAAAATTGACCACATCTAAATTGAAGATTTCCACCAAGCACACCAATAATCTTTATGATATATTAAGGTACTTTAAAATGTCATCATACCTCTGTTACTTTCATGACTTTTATAGCAGCAAGTTGGCCTGTTCTCGTGTGTCGTCCCTAAATGAATTTTAGTTTGTATTAAAATTTAAAATCTTGTCAAATATAATTCAACTTAATTACAAAAAATTCAAGCATTGAACTAGAGAATTTACTTCACATTCACTATGAAATTTAAAAACATCTGAATCACCTTGTACACTTGACCATAAGTGCCATTTCCAACAACTTCAATGAGTTCAAAATATCCAGATGGATCCTAAAACCATGACATTTCAGATGTTATAATAATTCAAATATTTATATGTTATGCATATAAGCATTCAAATGACATCAAATGCCATTCTCAACAGAATCCACTGCAAACAATGATTTAATTAACGATTGACCCGACATAACAATCACTCACTGCTTACATAAAATAGCATCTAAATAACCTTTAAATTTGAGAGATCAATGTCGTTTAATGCTTCGTTGTTGTGGGCCATCATTAATGTTTAATATAATCCTTGCGATCTGTGGCAGACAACAGACTAGCTGAGAGATGGCAGAATCCGATAGACAACAGATTGATCATACAAGAATTATCCACTTTTCAATAATCGTTAATGTGAAGACACTAAATAACGTAACAGATCAGAATTTTACGCTCGGATATTTATATTTCTATTCGATACCATGGACGGAAGGGCCCATTGTTTGTTGGCACCGACAGCTCCGCCGACTAAAGCGTTGGCTCTGACCATGACTTATAATTCATTGTTAAAAATGCATTGAATGGATGTAATGTGACCTTATTAATTTTATTTTTCTTAAATGCTGGTCAAAAGCTATTGGTAGAAATTTCACACTATTTCTATTTCTAAATCCTTAAGTTGGAGATATAGTTTTTCAAGACATTGAAATCGCTAAAACTAATCGTAAAATGCCGTGTAAAAAGATTTTATCATTTAAAATAATAGTTAAAGTTATACATATTTGTAAATAAATATGCCAATCTAACAGATTTGTAACATTTAGAGCATTTGGAAGGACTTCAAACGATTTAATTTTCAAGTCCTTGTATAAAGCCTAATATTCTAAGCCTACGTCTTATTAGTTTTGGAACTAATAGGATTTGTGTATCTATTTGGATTTGTGTGATTTCTCACTAATAGTTTGACAATTAGGTCCGTCAGTCATAAATTTAAAAGTTGCTATATCAATTATATAGATCAAATAAAAAATGAGTTGTGGTTTGATGTCAAAAATAATATAATATCCAGTAGTTGGGTGAGAGATCTACGTGAGAGTTTTCCGAAACTAATTGTTAGCAGCTTATAAATTATGATTAAGTCTCCTTTACTATGTCTATTCCCTCAAAGTTAATCTTATAATTAAGATTCTGATGCATTCCCTAGGTGAAGGAGGTTAATCAAGAGCCGAGAGAAAATCTTTTTTACTACGTCATGACGCTTAGCAAGGCCAAACTAAAATTGAACTTCTTCGCTTTATACATATACTTGATATATTTTCCGTTTGAAGGATAGATAATTTTCTTAACCCCTGGCGTCATAGTTCGTCACGCATGTGGCTCCCTTGCTAGTGTACTTTATGGATGGTCCCTAACAATTAAAAAACCTGCAAAACAAATGAAAAATTCCAAAAGCCCCGTTGCTTTTTGTAACAAATTTCATGTTCAGAAACCGTCTTGCTGAGTGAAAAAGACGATGTGTCTTGTTGCCATGTGCTATATCAATATTTTATGTGATAGCAAGTCACAGTGAGAGTCCAGCATTGTTATTTATGACATTATCTGTGATATGGATAAATGTTGCAAGGGACAGGAAGTTGTTTTTGTAATGTGAAAAAACGACCATCAGAAAAACAAAAATGCATTAAAATTCAAGTCAATTCAAGAACATTTCCAAGACATTAGAATGTCATGTTTTAACAAAAAGGTGTTTCTTTCAGATGAAACTTGTCACACTGTCGTAACCAGAGGAACAGATCGAGAATGATGATTTACTGCTGTTGAAAATTTTGAACTTTGTTTAACTTCATTTTCATAAGTAGTATACATCATTTTGAGATTGTTAAATGTATTTTATGAATTTGCACAGCATTTAAATTCAAATTAAAATGGAACACTAACCTGGATTTTTATAACTCCTGGATTGGTAAAACTTCTTACGTCCAGAAAAGGGAGGTGGCATGGGAAAGTCTTTTTCACCTCGAAACTTAAATCGATCTTCAAAACCTGTCAAACATTGATGCAATGTGGACGTTAATGGCTTGCCTTTACAAATTGTCTATGATAATAATTGTAATTTAAGACTTATCTTTGCAAAATGTTTACCATAATATGATAAGCATAATTATAATTTATAGCTTACTCGTTTGCTGTTTTCTGATGAATTTTTCTTTTTCATGTCTGATAGGAGGAGCTTTAGTTGGAAGTGGTGGCAGAGGCCTTAAAGATCGAGGTAGCTGAGAGTTGCTCGAATGCTTGACTATCGGAGAAGGATCATTGATGCGATTGGATGCACTGTTGTTGACAGCCACCTTCCTTGACATTTCCTTAGGTTCAAATGCTCTGTGCACATCGCCGACCCCTTGTCTCGTGCGACTTCCGTCGACTTCGCACGAATCGCTAGAATCCCGTAGAATTAATGAACTTTTCCTCAGACCCGTCTGACTAGTTGATCCGGTATCGAAAAGACTCGAAATGACCAGCCTGTTCTGTTGGAATGAATTGCTCCTGGCTCTTTCGGGGCAGCATTCGGGACTTTGCTGCAAGAATTTCTTGCCGTACGACCTTTTCATAGTGGTGAAAGATTCGATGTTTGACTTTGCTGAAGCGTCTACCAGACAAGAATTTTCTGCACCACCATCTGCCGAACTCATCCTAACAAATGAATTCCTGGTATCTGTTGAACTGGAGTGATTTCTTGAGATGTTCAGAGTGGAAGACGATGGGGGGAATTTCGGTTTTGGTCGAAGAATTGGAGGTTTGCCGCTCGAAGAGATGTTGCTGCTGCTTGCTGAAGGTCGCAAGGAATGAAGTTGGCCTTTTGCTCCAATTTTATTTTGAAAAGGTCCTGCATTTTGCCATAAATCAATATGATTATGCTCGGCTGTTGACTTGCAAAAGTTTCTTTGTTGTGAGGTATACGATTACTATTACTAGCGTATAAATGTTAGCGATTGGTGTTTCGAATTACAAATCACAATCTTCATTTTATGCATCTCATGTTAATAGCTTGCTAATTATCACATTCCAAATGAGTGAAATATTTGTGGTGCTGAACATGTTTCTTGATTTGATGCTAAATTTATATTTATAATGAAGTACAATGTAATGGGCAATTTAATTTACTGAAATTATTAGTTTGTAAATGCAACAAAAACCATTAATTTTACCATTTGAAATATTTCTTGGTGATTCAATTTGTGAAGATTTGTTCAGAGCTAAAGCAACACCAAGACTGTTATTTTTGATGGTTGGACCTGAAAATAAATATGATTTAATGTGTAATTTATTTTGTGAAGTATCCTTTTGCATAAACTGTTCCATGAATGAGATGTTTGTTACACTAATATCACAACTATGACGAAAATGAGTTTCTTGATTTTATTTAAAAAAATGAAATTTTCACAAAAATCTTCAAACCAATTAATTATTATTTATAGTTATTATAACATTAATGAAAGTAGAAATAAAAATCACAGATATATCTACCATTTACAGCAGGAGAACTTCTGTCATTGCTCAAATGTTTTGTAGATTTCAATTTAATGCCTTTATGAATATCTTCCAACAAATTAGACTTGTTTTTCGTCGAAGCATGTGACATGTTTTGTTGTTTCTATTGTTGCTGTTGTTCTGCTTGACTGAAACAACATCCATTACCAATCAACCAACCATAGTAAGATAATTTTAATTTAATTAATCATGCTACGCGACTGATCAAAAAAGATGTTTGAGCGTGAGTTTTGACTGCAAATTCTTATAAAAAAAGACATAACCACTTCAAATTCCTGATGGCATGCTATTTAAAGTACTCTCAATCTTCAAGTCCATGTCAACTAATTATATCGATAATGCATTCCAAATGATCTTAATGCAAATTGAGGCTTCAAACTACTTTTTAAACCTTATTTTCCATCAGCCTCATAGTCTGAGGGAACCCCTAAAGGTGCAATGGCGCATTTAACAATCACTTAATTGACGATTAATTTGCGGTTCAAATGTGAAGTAACTATTACAAAATGAGCCACAGTACTCAATATTTCGATATTTGTAAAATTCACTGAAAAATCCAAACACTTGAATATAATTAATAAATAATTTTGAATATAGTCACGATCTTGGAAAGCATCAAACTGAAGTGCATCTAACTGCTCAAATGCGTGTTCAATGCTTTAATTTATTTAAAAAAAAAACGTTATTTAGACAACCATGTAACGAAGCAATACATGAGTACTCACGAACACCTCATTCCACAGTGAAATCGTAATCCACGATTATGGCAAGAAAAAACAAATCGTGACAACTGAAGGATATTTTCCTAAACATTCGGTGACGCAGGTGTGCCAGGTAAACCAGGTTTCATTTTAAGGTTTTACGTAATTTAAATTTAACAGCTTTAAAATGCTTTGCTGCATTTTTAAGCCTTTATTTTATGTAATATGTATTTTCTACATTTTGAAAATAAAAAAATCGAGCTAAAAGACTTGACAAGAGGACGGTAGATGAACTAACATTATATTCTACCGGGCCTTACAACATTAATATTCATTACGTTAAATGCCATGCTAAGCCTAGATTTGTCTCCATTTAAAAACAAAATTGAATCTTAGCCTCTGAACATACTGATTAATCTCACTACAACACAAGCTTAAACAGATCGCACACGGCTTTTTCAAATACGCTTCTGCTTAGATGCCATCATTTTCAACTAATATGATGGCCCTGAAGGAGGCCCTCAACTCTGAACGTTGCAATAGCAGGCCGGTTTAAAGCTCTGGCTATCAGGTCATTGAAATAAAGCTAACCCCACGAAAACATTTTAATGTACTTACCAGTCAAAAGTAAGGTAAAGTTGTTTCAACAATCCTATTTCCCCCCAGCACTGCGGCTGGAATATTAATAATGTAGGCATACAAATACAATACCGAATAGACTGCTCGTCAACCGATAATTTCATTCTGAAACATGACAACATCATCATCATGCAAAGGTAGAACACATGCTTCCAACAATCAGCAAAATCGCATCAAAATGCCAAAATGAGAAATTCTTAAATTATATAATATTAGATTTTTTTAAAACAACATTTGAGAAAATGAGAACTCTAAATTCACTTTTGCTTGTTCAGCCTCTGACTCAACATATGCAGCATTCATCCATTAATGCATTGTCATTCATTCCTCCACCATAACCAATATTGGGGATGCCACTCTGTCATTCAGAATTGCGTCTAAACTTCATCGCTCGTTCAACCATCAATAAAGACAAATAATCAGTCTTTGGATTCGTGAATGTTCAGAATTCACGTCGGTGATATTTGTCCGGATCGAAATAAGATGTCACGACAACCCGGTGAGCAAATTTTCTGCCTGCCAAATGTTCCTGAGCCTTTTGACAATCTTCTATTGTGAAAAATTCAACAAAAATCTGCAACATAAAGAAGGTTATCAAAACTTAATATCAGTCGGTGTCCTTAAGCTCAAAACAATGTTAAAAGGAATGTTAAATCGACGGAGTCGAATAAGTTCGACCGATCGACACCCACTTTTCCAACTCCCGGAACTTCGATTCCCTGAATCGGACGAGGAATTTCAATGCTCTTCACATTCCCGTACTTGTTGCACTCGCTTTTTATGTCATCGATGATGTCTAAACAGATTATGCAAAGCATCAAATAAGTTGTTCGTATTTCAATTGTAGTTAATAAAAAACATTGTCAGCTTAAAACAAGATGAAACTAAAGAAACCAAACCATATGAATCAAAAACAAAAAAAATAGCTCGTGTGAAATAAACTGATTCAAATTGAAAGATGAGAACACATCTGTGCAACTGCAGACCTTCAAATTCTTCTTCATCCTCGAGTTCTTCTGCAGAGACCATGTTCATGAGACACAAGATTTCGGTCGGTGCAATGCTGCCTGAAGTTGCCACTTGGTTCATGTTCAAGCCAGGTATTTGGAGGTTGATTGGTATGTTGGCAGGCTTAATTAATTAAATATCACAAATTACAGTAATTTAACAAAATTTATTACTTAAAATCGTAAATAAAAATAATAGTTAATTCTTAAGGCATAGGCACCCAATGGAAGTCATAATCAAACATCAAAAATCAAACACAGACTTGACTATTCGTACTATTATATTTATTATTTAATAATAAAGTTGGCATGCAAGTTGGCTCAGAGGGTAGTGTGCCTGTGAAGTGAACAGTCGTTATGTGTCTGTGCGTACGCGATCCAGCTTGCAACGCCACAAAGAGCCCCTTGGACGCAGCACTACATAAATGGTTGAGCGCCCGTGATCCTTACGCTTATGGTGCTATACAAATAAACTTATCGTTATCATTTAAATTGTGGTTCAAATCCCGCTGCGGGAGCACCATCCTAATCATCTAGATATGCAAAGGACGTTAATAAAACATTTCTTTTCATTTAAATTGTCCTCTAAATTGTACTTAGTTCATGGTATTCTCAATTAATTGTTTATTTCTGGGTCAGCCCTCTAGCGGAAGCATGCGCTTCCTTAAAGCCGATCCATGAATTCTTTATTAATCCGTCTGCTGTTTTTTTGTTTGCTTTGTTTCATTTTAATGATTAATAAATTTGATAAAAAAAAATATATATAATTGAAAGTTTTGACATAAAAATTAAATCCCCTCAATGCCTTTATTTTAAATACCCATTAGGATCATAAATTACAAAATAGTAATAAAAATTATAACAAGAATCTCACATTGGGATTCCTGGCTCCGATGCTTGCCCTCTGAACGATGAGCTTCTTGTCTCCGAGTTGCATGCCATTGAGACCAGCACATGCCTAAACAATCACTGAACGGTTAACGTAAGAACAATGGCAACAGTTTTCTATTGAGCAAGTGAAACGGAAAATGTCATGACTCGATGACAAGGAATCAAGTCTTTTGGTCGGATAAAGTAACTCGAACCAAATTTACCTGGTCAGTGACATTGTGATCTACATATTCACAGAATGCATATCCTTTAGAAAGTGTAGTGACAGAGTCTTTAACCAAATTGAAAGATTTCAATGGTCCAAAGGAACTCAACAGCTCTTTCACCTGAGATAAAAGTAAATATTTATTATTGCATGCAACTATTAATAAGTCCAAACTATGTTGTAAAATATAAAGATCTTAATTATATCTGACTTGTCACTATTATTAATCCAATATTATTCTTCTCTGCCAAAATATTATTGTCATTTGTATTCTAAAGATCAAACATAATCTCATTCACTTCATAATTCCCTTTTCTTTCCTTCTCAACTAATTCATTGTTTGACTATCAAACAATATGCAGAACTTAAAAAAACTCAAAGGCCTCCAAAATCTTCTCCAATCACACAATTGCAACCATTGTAAACTCAGGCATTGAAAGTAGCTTCAGAATACTCAACTTATAAAGTTCTTGTCAAACGATATCAAATCATCTTACAAATGTTCATATTTTAACATGATTTGGTTTGTTTTTCTAAAATAAATGCAACCAGGAAATCTATTTACAAATTAATTTCTAACCGCTATTATATATCTTAGCACATTATTCATTAAACACTGAATTGGTCAGCTTTATCGAAACAACAATGTCACTAACTTGGTCATCATTCAAATAGCTTGGGATGCCACCAATAAATATTTTGTAAGGTGTATCGCCAACCAAGGTAGAAACAACACCTGCATTAAAATGATTTCTTGATTAAGTGCATGCAAAAATAATGGATGAATTTGGAACTAAATAATTCTTATGTTGTGGGAAAAAAATAATTCTCCATTCCTATCATACACCATCATAACTGCCAAAGCAGAACCTAATCTTTGCATCAGCATTATAACTTCTTATAAAATAATTAATTTTTTTATCATAAATCGACAAACTTTTGCTCAAAACATATGAAAATGGGTTTAATTCTATCAAGTTTTCACAAACAGCAACCCAACATCAAATTTCTAAAATCGTATGTTAGTGGTATGTGCAAGTAGTAATTCATTGTGTAATTCAAACATATGAGAAACATAACTAAACAAGTACTAATGAGACTTTCTAAAGCCTTCTAGAACTTGCACTGGAAAAAGATAGGATATCCAAATTATCAATGCCCGTGTCACTTACTGTAACAGATTTAGATAGTGAAAGGAAAGAAGAAAATAAGCTCGTGAATGTAGCAAATTTAAAACATCATCCAACACTGAATATTCGGTTATCCTGAAACTTGTTCATTTAACTCAAGTTTGCTGTTTGTTTGAACAAATTGGAAGATTTCCTAAAGAGAAGTTTTAGGAAGGATTCCATTTTTACCCTTTATTCTTATAAGGTAAAGCCAATTTTTTTGGGGGGTGATATTTTTAAAAACTAAATCAAATTAATAACGTTTTATTACTTCTGAACAAACATTCATGGATTTATGATGAAACATGGGGTTCCAAAAATGTTATCACTCTAATATACATAATCTCAAAGCAAATACAAAATAAACTGAAAATTATCCTTAACAAAAGTAATCAATAATTAATTAATTTATTCTTACCTGGGGGTGGAGCTACGCTCGGGTTGGAGATCGGATCCGTTATGCTTTGGATGGCTTGGTAATCCCTGGGCCTCCTGATTTTCAGCGCCTGACCTTGAAAGTTTATGCCATCAAAAGCTATGGCATTGGTGCATTCATCAGCTGATCTGAACTGTTGAAAGATGACAGAATTAATCAAATGTTAATATCAACATAAAAATTACAATTTTAATTATTAAAAATACACAAAATCTGGTAAGTAGTACAACAGAAGATATTATAATTTTTTATATCTCATCTTAACATGGAAAATAATTAGCAAATTATAAAAATTGATCAAACATTGTTAAATCCTCACTTCTAAGAAAGCAAAGTTTTTGTCCAGATTAACTTGACATGCAATGACTGGGTTTCCTTCTCCATTTGTCACTCCTGCAATCTTCATCTGCTCATTGAAGTACTCCATCATCATGTCCTAAAAATATGCTTCCACTTAAAATAAGCTTATTACAGACCACTTGTAAAGTTTATCATTTAAGAAAATCAATAACTTTTTTACCCAGTAGTATCTATGAGATGCGATAAGCAACGTTTACAAAAAAGTCACCTTTAGATTCAATCGATGATTATAAGATTACTATTAAGATATACTCAAGTATTCCATCCTTCTCGAAAGAAGATTACCGGCGTTCGGCATTCAAGTCACAGACACGAACCTCAGTAACACCGAACGGGATGTTTCCAATGTAGAGTCTCCTGGCTTGCCTGCTGATGGTGCTGCCAGCGACATTTGCTGCAATCGTGGCAGGAATTGAAATCGGGATCGGAGGCAGCTGTCCACTAGCTTGAAAAGAAGAGATTTTTAATGAGATGTTGTTGGATGAATGAGGAATAATGCTGATGATAATAATAATAATAATAATAATAATAATGATGGTGTAATCATAATTATCCACTACCTTGTAATGTTTTGTACTCCACTGCTGACATGTGTTCGTAACCGACCGGTGGAACGTCCCAAAATTTGTAAGGTTTCCTCTGACGCTTGGTGCTCTTGCTGGAACTCTTAGGTGATGGACTGAAAAATGAAGTCAAATGAATGAATGAACAAAAAGCAATGTAAATGGCCGAGCAAACGCTTGCCTTCTGTCCCTCGATTTGGATTTGCGTTTTTTCTCCCGACTTCTGCTCCTCCTATCGCGACCCCTCTCCTTGTCACGACCTTTCTCCTTGTCTCGATCTTTCTCTTTATCTCGATCCTTGTCTCTGTTCCTGTCTCTGTCCTTCTCTCTTTGTCTATCTCTGTCTCTATCATGATCCCTCTTGGAATCTCTGTCTTTTACTTTTTCTCTATCTGATCTCCTGTGTCTATCTTCTCTCCCATCTTCATCTCTAACTTTTCCATTAACATCTTTTTTTGCATTATCTGATTAATAAAAAAGTGGAAAACATAGAAAAATATGATTATCAATTTTTAATGACTTATTTTATATAGATTATATCTGTGATTACAAATACAGTGACACCACAAAATTCTTAATAAATACAAATATTTCTTGTTCACTTGTTCTTAACACTTGACTACTGTCATTTGACTACAGTTCAACAGAGAGAAAACAATCTTACAATAATCTTTGGCATGCAAGGGTTGCGAACGGCAGTGAAAGCAATGTTCGTTATGCGTCGCGTTCGCAACCCAGCTCGCACTGCCAGGGAGATCCCTCGGATAGGGGCGCTATGTAAAATGGTGGGTCGATTAGGAAGCGCCTATTCGGATACATAAGGCACTCAAAAAATCGGCTAAATACAAAATACAAATAAGATAATTTCTCATTCATTTTTGCCAGGGATTGAATTACACTTTTAAAAATGGCATTTTCAACAATGTGAAAAAGCATCTTGATCTGAGCATGCATGACAATATGTTCGACATATAGGTCATAATGGTTATAGCAAACTTGTCAAATACTTTTTGATCTGTTTGCTAAGAATTTGTGAACTGCTGCTTAAATTCAAAAAATAAACAAACCTTGGTGATAACATGTACCAACTTATGAACATTTAAGATAATAACATTGCATATAAAATGAAACTTGTTCAATTCAATTGTGTTCAATTCAAAGCTTGTGCATAACGCTAAATTATTGGTTTAGCTTCAATGTTGAAAGTCAAAACAGTACGCTCGCAACAAAGCGCTAGAAAAGCAATTCTTTACCCCACACATCAAAGCTTCAACACAATAATCGTTAACTGTAAATTCTACTTTACTGTCAATAAATTAAGCTTCATATTTGGTTTGCAGAATATTTAAAAAATTATATACCGTCAAATTCCGTTTCTCCGTTCATTAAAATAATATAATTTCAAGACTAAAATGAATGCAGCGATTATCGCGAAGACCAAAACCCAGAACAATATTTAAAAACAAAAACATGATCGCTGCAGTGTAGCAGACTAATAGTATAAAATACTTATTGTGATATCTTCAATAAAGCATAAATAAGTTTGATTAATTTGTATAATAAATAATGCACTATTAGCAATTTAGTAAAACTCTGTGTAAATTATGTATAAATTCAACAATATTTGCAGCTTTTAAAATATTTTATAATTGTGAAAAAAGTTAAGCAACACTATTAGTTAACATGTCCGGTCTTCGTGGCATAGGTTTCAAAGAACAAAATGTTGAGCTAGTGAATGAATAATTTTTGGACCATAAATCATGATAAGGAGTTCCAGATGCATGAAGTCGTTGGATTGAAAAGGCTAAAGCGCAGAGCTTTTACTGTTGAGCCTGACTTTGACACTCGATAATTATGGATCTGGAAAGTACATTGAGGTAACTACAGATTGGGGAAATGGGGTAAAAGGTAAAACGGTCTAGGACGAGTGGTGCCACTTTTCAGTGTTTTGCACATAAATACTTAGTTTATTATTTCATATATGTTGCAAATTAAAAAGAGCAGTCCCTGTTCTATTTACTAAATAGATTTTCGCAACCAGTGGCGCAACTAGGGGGGGGCAGGGGGGGGCGCAAGCCCCCCCCAGGCCTAATAGGAGAGACCCTGCAATTTTTCCAAATCCGATCAGTTTTTTTTTGGTGGGGGGGGGGGGTAAGGGGATTTAACTGGTTTGAAACTTTGAGACAGAAGATAGTCAAACTCATTAATAAATTATTAAAGATACAAAATAAGACTGTAGACAGAAGATAGTCAAACTCATAATAATAATAATCTGTTCTATTTTTAATTCTTTATTAATTATAATTGGTAGTTTTGATTTAAACAGTTTCAAAAATTTTTCGACTGCGTCGGGCTTTCGTCCCTTGTCTAAACTTGAGCTCCCCCCTCAGCATTTTTCGCTGGTTATCTGATGATCAGATAATGTCGTTTTGACAACCCTGCCTTGGCTGCTCTTGATGCTTTGCAGAATGGCACAATGACTCCCGAGCTTTCGGAATTCTGTAACCTTCATGGAAAAGACGCTGAAACTGTGCAAAGACAGCTCCAATTCACATCGACAAGTTTACGTGCTGATCAGTCTGACCCCAATGCGTGTATCGAACTACAAGATCTTTTCTGTGCCACAAGCATTCAGCCCGAGTTGCATATGCTCGATGTTGCTCTTACTCAGACATTTACGTCATCAGATGCAGAAAGGGCATTTTCTAAACTTCGCCTTATTAAAAGTCATCTCGGGACGACTATGTCTGCCTGTCGTTTGCAAAGTTTATTGAGAATATCTGTGAACAAAACAACTACTGCACTTCTTCCAGTAAATAAAATGGTGAACAGATTTTCACAGATTGATCGAAAAATTATTTTGTAACTGTAAACACATCAAAATGTAATTTAGACTACAACATTTCAAAATTGTTTTAAACTGTTTAGGATCTTAATTTTATACATAATTTAGATTAGGTGAAATGTTTAGGATATCAATCATATCATATTACAATTTTAAACATATCATAAACTTTTTTTTTACAGTTGCTTTAACTGGCTTGAAACTTTGAAACAGAAGATAGTCAAGCTCATTAATAAATTATTAAAGATACAAAAAAAGACTGCAGACTTATAAATAAAAACTTATAATAATAATCAGTTCTATCTTTAATTCTTTATTAATTAAAATTAGTAGTATTGATTTGAACAGTTTCAAAAATTTTTCGACTGCGTCGGGCTTTTCTAAACTTGAGCCCCCCCCCAGCATTTTTCGCTGGTTGCGCCCCTGTTCGCAACATTAGTATAATCTACACACGTTGTAGAATCAATATTTCCTTATCCCGTTTTACCCCCTTTCTCCTACAAGAACAAGGGGACATCAATACAAGCTGTTTAAGAGACCAGCAAGGAGCATTGGGAATAAATTCTTTAGCGCAAGGATTGTTGACAACTTGGCTCAAGCTTAAGGCACAAACCTGGAAAACAGAACGTTAAAATAATTTAGGATTTTCTTAGAGTCTGAAGGCTATTATATATGAAGTTAAGGACTAAGTAAATTGGACTCTTATAATTTGGTCAAAGCCTTTTTAGTAATTTAAAATAACTATCTCAAATTAATCTTATAGAGTTGCATCGAAGAGTGAAACAGGAAGTCATTTGGATCAATGCCCATTCCCCCGATTTTTGGCTAGATGCAAAAAAAGATCATTTCCTCAAGTTATGTGAGAGTTTGCCCACTCCTGGAAAAAGCTGAACTGACTGGAGCGAAACCTCTTAAGAAAGCAAATAAATTGTTCGATTGTATTAAAAAAACTTTATTCAGATCAATGCAAGTATTTGTTAAATATACAAAAAAAAATAACAATTAACATTAACCTAATTTATAAGTTTGCTTGATAACTAAATTTAAACCAGCAATTCACGTTGGAGATACTTTTTTTTTTTAAATGACGTCATCTTAGTTATGTAAAATGATTGAAGAGAAAATAGCTCGCTGCTTGTAACGCCTCCAAAATTCCTGACATAAAGTAAAAATTGACGCAAATACACAAAAATAATGTGCACATAAAATAATTTTTAAAAAACTTCATTATCTACAAAGAATATGAACTAGAATGCTCTACCACAAGAGTCTAGCTTTTCGTACGCGGAATGATTTCGTAACCTGGGAAATCGTATAAAAAAAACAGACGAAGCGTCCTAACCATTTAATTATGAAATGTACTTTAATAAACCAACCAACCGTTAAGATTCCGATTCAAATGCCTGGTTTCGTCTTTCTACTAAGTCTAGTCTCTTTTCGTGAGTCCGATTAAAATTATTTGGCCTCTCAGTGACTTTTGTACACCTGAGTGTGATTTAAAGCGAAATCCGAACGTGTATACAGCAGCTAGTAAAAGTTGAGGTCGTTTTAAATATTTTCGAAGCTACGAAGGAAATTAGTGTGAGACGAAATGCAAGCTTATATAGATTTCTAGAATTTGTTAGTAGATTTTGCGAAAGTCCCATTTTAATTCTGATTGGTGGAGGAGATATTTCGAATTTTTAGGAACCCTTCGTCAATGAGGGATGCGGAACAAATAAGGGAACAAAGCTTGAGTATTCGATTATGTCGATTTATGGAGGGATTGACTTTAGTACTAAAGTTCGAAATTCGTAAGATCAGCACCGAAAAATCTGAAAAATCGTTTCCGAATAGCATTGAGTTCGACATAAAATGATAGCTTTTACTATGTCATAAATTCTCAACGATTATTTAAAAAACTGTTTGAATCTCCAATATAATAACTTAATATGATAGTCCAACCCTTTGAGGAATTCTTGCAGGCAATGATTGAACGCTTATCAAAATTTAATCTTATTCTTATCCTTTCATATTTTTTATTCCTTAAGCTTTTATCACATTCTAAGATGAACATTAACAATTATTCTGAAATTTGCCATGTCCCAGTAGAGGGCTGACTAAAGGCTGAGAAACCATTTGCAAGAGTGACCTTTATAGTATAACTTAATGTGATCCAATGAAGGTGATAATTATTGAGGATTTTTTTTTCAAACGACAAGATTAATCAAGCAGTCTACGATCAGGAAGAAGTCTTCGGTGGATCAAGTTGGTCAGCAAGGAGTTCCCATAACGTGGTTGAGCCCCTTCTGCCAACGAGAAAATTATTCAAGCGGATGACCTGTTTTGAGATTGCTCTGATGAAGGATAAAGATAAAGGGAGATGATTGCCATGCAAGACCTTGAAGAGACTGGTCAGTATTGGAAATCTAATCAAGCAAAGCTGGAGATTCGTTGTATACAGAATCAAGAAGTGGTGAATCAATTCGGTCAGCATGGAGTTTCCACACGTGGTTGATCCATTACTTCCAACAAGATGATTATTCAATCAAAAGGTCTGTTTCTTAACATTAGTATGCATTTTCTGTTTTCTGTAATAAAATTTTCCTAAATTTCTTTTCGCCTGAATGGGTGCAATATCTCGTCATTCGAAGTCAAACCATAGAGCCAATGTTTGCGATTAAGATGAACATTGTTGTGCATTTCTCAAGATGAGTTTTCATTTTTTTAAGCATTTTTTTGGTGATGCTTACTAATATTCATTGCACCTTTAAACAGAACTTTTGGATCTAATTTTAATTTAGTCGTTCTGACATTGGCTGGAAATTTTGTTGGTGGCTACAAGGGAATATGCATGAAATGAAGGTCAGTCAAACAATTAAATCTAAATGTTGTATTAAACTGCAATCAAATAATATTTATAGATCTGCTGAATACAGTATAGTGGTTCATCTTTGTTGGTATGATCAAATCCATGGTTAGCTCCAGATTTTGTTTGTGGTCTTGACTGGAAGTAAAGTTATGTCGTGTCTGGCTGAGTTATGATGTAAATTATTTATCTGGCTTGTGATTCTCATAAATTTTAACCCCATCGCTAAATAGCTGGTAGTTTAATTGCGATGCTACAATCCTACTAATCAGTTTCTTCAGGAGGCAAAAGTTCGACTATTGGAACCTGCTCACATTATCGAAAGCACTTCTAGCAAAATGTAGAGTGAGGGATCTTCCAAGAAGAAACCCCTCTTCATTGGGATCATGGAAGTAAGAGAAAAGGTACTTATTTGCACTAGTAATATGAATTAGAAGCTTAATTTATTATCTCCTGTTGGAATAAACCTCTGAGGAAGAACTTTCCAGGCTGACAAAGTACAAGCTGCTGCTCAAACTGAGCATACCACGACAAAGGTCACTCAAATTCAGGACTAAATCCTAGAAGGACGACAGCATTGTGCAAATGTTATTTTAAACATTTCAGTCTTAACTAAAACATTTAATTCTATTTCGAGCGCAGTATGCATATATATATGCTGAAGGTCGATGAGGTCGTTGGCTTTTGAGATGTGTTGGATCATCTCGTTGCTAATTATTGTAAATAAATTTCAAATCAAGTAATTCATGTGAAATTATGAAAGACTAATTTTTTCTTGTCGAGAGAATTGCAAGCTTTTTTTTTTAGCTTTCAGTGTTCATTAGGTTGCCGGGTCCTCAAAGTTAATCTCATGTACAATGCCGGACCATTACTATCAGAGCTAAGTGAGGCAACCGATCACAGCGCATCAGAGAAGTCTGTTCTGCACGAGTTACGAAATTCTCATTTCGAGAGCAAACGAACGCTCCTCTATACAATTGCTGACCACCAGCACCAGATACGTTCGGAAATGATCCCTGAACTCGTTTCTGTATTCCGATTCAGAGGTCTGCAGGCCTCCACCACCATTTTCCAGCGGGGCGTCCGCTACCCTTTAGGACTTCAACGTAATTTGTCAATCCCCGAAAACTCGGTTTATCAGACTCCTTACCCGATCGAGGGAATTAGTCACTTTGGCAACTCATCTCACACACAGCACGAGCTAATACAAATGGAAGTCCGTATTGCTTGATCGAAGTGTCACCACATTTGTCTAATCTCGGACGATCACAAACGACGCTAGCATATTCTAACGCTAACTCATATTCACATTAACGCTAACTCATATTCACATTAACGCTAACTCAATTCACATTAACGCTAACTCATATTCTAACCCAAACTCACAAAAGCATGCTCCGAGCTTGTTTAGAATTTCTCATGATTAACGAAAAAACGATTATAGGTCTCATTTTTAATATTGGATTAAATACGAATACTTGTAGTACAGGGACATCTGAAAAGTTCTAAAAATTGAATGGCTTAACTTAACAAGGTTGGTGCAAGTAAAACTTTCATGATGCAACAACTCTAACTATGAGAAATTTCAGATCAAAAGTAAATATCAGATGATGAGAATATCAATATGAGAACGTAAAAGACGGACAAACGTAAAAGAAGCAGGATAGTGGTTGGAATGTTAGCTAAAACATCTGCAATCAATAACATTCAAATCAATGGTCCGGGCGATCCGAAAAATAAAGCTTCGTAAACTCTGAGGGAATGGCACGTGTAAGCGTTCACAATGAACGCGTGTAAATTCGAATCTGGTGTCAAAAAATAAAATTGTGAAATTATTCTAAACTCAAAGTATTGTCCTTATGAAAATTAAAAGCAAGCAATTGCAGTTAATAAAGCTGATGATGATCGAAATCTCAGAAGGCAATCTTTGAGAGATTATACGAAATACACAATGAAATCAAGGTACGTGAGTATTTTACTGATCCTTCGTTACTTCTGAGCTGGTTGGTAATCTCTGATCATAAGACAGGCAAACATAGTCATGACCATCTTCGACTTCACCTCGACGATGTCCTCGGGCAGAGCGTACACGCGCGCACCTATCTTCCGAGCCGCGGAAATGGCATACTTGGCATTGCTTAACTTCTCCTGCAACAAATCCAATCAAGAAAATTAATGCTACAAGGAGAGCATAGAATTGTAGAGAATTTCAAAATATAGATGTTGTAATGCATTAATTTTAAATACACTCAACAAGTAACTGCCAGAAGAGCCTACTTCCTCAGTATCTCCATCCTTCACCAGATCATGCTTGATGCTTCCCGGCTTGCAGGCATCGATGAGATCTATGACCACTTTGCCGCTCGAAATCAACGGATCATTGAAGCCGGAGATCTGACGTGTCTTTCCAGCTCCCTTGAGCTGCGAATAAATGATACTGAATGAATTAATTATTCATTTAATTGCTGCAAATAAATGTTATTGAACAAATTAATTATTCAAGTAATTGCATCCTTTAACAACATCACTCAAAATCTAAAGCTGACAAAGAACAAGGAAGATGCTGAGATAAAATTTTGCCCATAAGAACATGTTTGCACACATAAGTGGCCCTTATGATTGCTACCCAGCTGAAGGACACAAGGAGAATGAAATTGATAACATAAATCATGAGAGGATAGCTATTGAAATACGTTTTTATTTCCTGTTGATTGATAGCCAAATGAATTTGGAAAAAAGCAATATTAAACGCTCATTTAATGCAATTAAGGCAATTTGAATCAACGGAAAAATAATGACAATTTTAATATCATTACAATTGTTATTATTACTATTATGGCGATGCTGAGGACATCAACAATGACTATGATGCACAAACAAAATAGTGAACCTTGTTATTTGCCCAAGTGACTATTTCACTCTCCACAACAGGATGACCTGTGCCAGCAAGGGCAGTGAGCATGCAGAGAGTATAGGCTTTCATTAACTGCCAGACGAGAGCTTAAAAGAAATAAAATGTATACCAAAAGTGGTTCCAAGGTGGACACAGAGTTAACATTTAAGTTGACAAACCCAACGTCAGGGTCTCGTTCCCGTCGTAAATGTTTTTTCCGTCGATTCCTACGAGAGAAAACTTGCACTCCTTCCCAAGTTCAACTGCATAGTTGCAGTTTTCTGGAGGAAAACATCACCTTATCAACAGCAGCAGCCACAACAACAATAATAACATCTCATCAATAAAAGTACCGGTCATATGGTTTGAGATCATCCAAATTTATGCACAACCACTGAGCAATGGCAGGTCAATCACTCACCAATCTTTTCCATCATGGCTTTCATCCTGTTGAATTTTTTTATGACTCTATTCCAATTGACAGTTTTAGGTTTGATGATGTCATATAGCTGGAAGATGATGAGTCCATCCGAGAGGTCGCTGTAAATTCTGCTCACATACGGAGACACACCCATGCTGTTCATCCAGTTCCTATACACTGATGACATGCAATAATTACAGTATAATAATTATAATTATAATAATAATAATGGTAATGAAAATAACGGTGATGCATAATTATAATCTATAAACACCCCAACATAAAATAAGTCTCAAATGTAATGCAATAGCCTCATTTGCTATCCAACAACATCTGAGCATTTAAAAAAGCATGGAACATAATTATGCCCGACAATTAGGGGTTATTAATGTTTTATGCAAACTCCAACTGTTCGCAGAATGACAACAGAAAGAAACTACTTGATGATTTTATTCTACACGTTAATTAACTGAAATATTAATTATTATGCTAACTATATCGTACAAATATGATATTCCATTAAAGAAAAAATAACTATTACATTCAACCGCAACGATGAAACAAGACTTTAAAAAATATGAAATTCTAACTCTTCTCTTCCCTGGTTTCAACATGAATTTCACTGAGGTCCACATTGGCAGGTTGGTCTAAGGCAGGATACATGTTGAAAAGGTTGGCTACGAAAGCCAGGTTAAGCTTGTAATTTCCTTTGACGACGTCGTCTGGAGAAACGAACGCACGACACTGAATCTTATCGGCTTCCTGCAGCATCCTTTCAGCTCTTTGATGAAGATCATGCTCCTTAAAGTTCAAAGAAAATAAAAATCAAAGAATAAAAAATAATAAAACAAAAATCATTTTCAACAGAGGAAAGCTTAGTCATTAAAATTAATTCATATTACCCAATTTTACTGGAGCACGGTCCGAGCGAGGCGAATAAACTAAAAGCTGTCGAAATTAAAAGCTAAAAGCTGTCGAAATTAAAAGCTAAAAGCAGTCGAAATTAAAAGCTCGCTAACGTGTTCGGCAGACGTCGCGATGCCCGAATCGAGCGGCGAAATCTGATGGAGGAGGTGGATGTAAGCCACGGAGTCCTTAATGTCCGAGGTGAAGTTTGCGATCTGTCGGCCGCAGTTCGACCTGGCCAAATGGTAGTTAACCCATCTGATGAGAATCTGCTCCGGCGAGAGTTTCATGAATTCTTCCAGGGTTTCGCCCTCCATCAACAATGCAGCCAAACCGGGATGGTTGTGCAGATCTATGTTTGCCAAGAGTCCGTACTGTGTGATCGTAATCGTCCCATCAATTATGCAATGCACTCATTGTAGCCACAAATTAGGAGAATGTAATCGAACATTTAATTGGTTTCACTTAGAAGCCACAAATTCCATTGCAATCACATGATGACTGTGACATAAAAATCATTAAAAATAAATTAACTCAACAATAAATTCAAAATCACACCCTGATTATTTGCCAGAGCAGTCCCAGTACGAGATGAGGCTTGCCGGCGTGTAGGTCGTCCGGACCGATGTTTGTGATGTGGCAGCCGATGGAGGACGCAGAGTTGAGAGCGAGGTTGAGATTCTCGTGAATTTGGTAGATGCTCAACTTGGATCCCTTGTTTATGGTCCTCTCGTCGACCGTGTTCGACTGCGAAAGGTTCACCAGCTTGCTGATGGAAGCATTGTCGTTGGTTTTAATGAGATCAATTATGTTTAATTAAATTCAACCTGTTATTATTACTGTTATCATTATTAAGCTTTATGATTTTGCATAACTCAATGAGTAGTCTAATAATCCAGGCTATTTTACAGCCCACAAGTCTCCCCATTGAAGTTAAAACGAGAAGGCTATTGCCATTGTCAACAGAGACATGACTAACGTTTGCTTTGCTAAAAGCAAATATGATAAATAAAGACCACGTCTCAGGCCCAACAATTTTTTAACACTACAAGAAGCTGGTATTGTTACCACGGATGGTAATGATTAATACATCATAAAATATGAATAGGCCCCAGAGGGAAGTGAACATAGAAAGTTAAAAACATTTCAAATAATTAAAAAATGCATTTGTACGACTGCATAAGATTTTGGCAATGACAATCTAGTAACGAATAGCATTCATGCAACAAAGTAAAAAACTCATCGAACCAATAAAGAACTCCATCATTGCACTTGGTGTAAAGATCAGAAGTATCAGGATTTATTGGCAGGTATTTCTTGCATTCGGGATCCTCAGAAAAGTTCCTGCGATAAAAGTCATTAAACGAACCATTTAAAAGCATAAACATTTACTGTCTTGCCATTATTAACGATGAATTATTTTGAAGTCCAAACTGAATGACTCACTTGTTGATCCAATTTGAGAAAGCCACTTGCTCCTCATTCCTGACAGTGTGGGTGGTCCCCTCAGCAGACGTGTGGGACATTCCACCAAATGTTTTAATGCCTGAAGCTTTCTTCACAAGTTGAGGCAACTTGCATCCAAAATCCAGGTCCCGCTTTAGCTCAGCATAAAGCTAAGGTCAAAGGGCAAAATGTTAAAGTTTTGGCCATGAAGCATTGAATGAATAATATATATGTTGTGATGAATTTAAAAGAAATCCATGATACCCTCTTAAATTCTTCCAGATTTAATTTGTCATCTTTTACGATGGTATCGTGTTTCTCAATCAACTGTCTGACTTTATATCCAGGAAGTTTTATGTTTACTGAATTAAGAGCCTCTTGCAACTCTGTGGTATTTATGTAACCATTGTTGTCCAGATCAACCTGTAGATATCAAAGTTTTAAGATGAACAAAAAATGACTAAATACTTATCTTGAAAAATTGAAGCAATAAAAAGTCAATAGTAATTCTCTCACGAGATATTATCATTTCAAATATCACTTGTTCTCTCAAAATCGATGATCCAATAATAAGAATAAATAATGGCAAACACGTGAAATTAACTAAATATAATTAATAACATATTAAATAAAAAATATAAACAAACCGCTTGAAAAGCGGCAGTAACTTCTTCGAGCTCTTCAGCGGGCAGAGTTACTGTCGAATTAGACATTTCAAGAGATAATTTCAAATCAAATGTTAAACGAATTTCACCGAGAATCCACGACACTGGCTCTCCCAGCGTCAACAAGCCGGACACGAAATTGTCGTCTATGGGGCGTCCTCTAATAACGAGAGAACTGAGCAGGCGAGAAGTTACAGCCTCAGCTATTCAAAAGCACGAATATTGATGTTGTATTGGTGAGGTTTTCCATTCTTGATCACACCCGCCAATACGATTTCTTATTGTTTAACTCTTATCTCTCAAAAGTATGATTAATATTTTTTTATAAATTTGATAAGAGCTTATTTTTGAGCTAATTATGATTTTTAATATAATGTGATTTTACGACTCATGAACTCATATGGTCTGGGCGCGTGGCGTGCCTGTGGCGTTCCTTTGACATGAACACAATGAGTCAGCTTCTGTCAGTAATCATTGAATGATCTAGTTCTTATTCAATTATCAGAAATTAATAAATTATCTAGAAATTCCAATCCTCGGATTTTAGCCTTCCCTCCTACAGACCCACTTAAGATTTCAAGTTTCGCCTCCGGAACGCAAACTCGTCAAAATTTAATAAAAATTAGCAAAATAGCAAACTGGATGAGAGATTGCATACTAACACTAAAGCTGAATCTAATGAGACGACTGATTCTCATCAAACATCCGAGGGGAGGACAACGGAATTCATGGTTAGGGTTAAGATTCGTCTCCCGAATGACGTCACCAGGTAGGCGTCTAACAGCGAAATTGTTAAAAATAATACAAAAGTTCAAGTGTTTTGAGTAGCACGGGCCCAATTAGTTCTTTTAAAGATGACAGAACTTTTCCAACAATAAATGATGCAAAATTGAAAAACAATAGGAATGTAAAGCCGAATGGTGTGCACCGAGCATATCGCTATTTACTTGTCAAAACATGATATGAAAGGAGATTAAATAAGATGATGTAAAAAAAAAGTTCAACCAAGAACACAATTTTCCAATTTGATAAAATTTGCATTGGTTTGATATAGATTGGGATGCCCTCAGTTTTGTCACAAAAAATTGAAGCATTTTTAAATGTCAGTCAAGTGAGAAGCTGGTAACTGTGTTATGATCAATCTATAATATGTAAAACAATAAGTAATAAGAAATAATCTAATGTGACATTATGTGGGTGTCAAGTGACTTAATACCATAAAAGAAATAAAATCACATCAATCACCACAAGTTAATTGCAGTGAGAATATAAATAAAAACATGATACAGACTGGAATACAACCTCAGATTCATTATGCAACTATGCTCATCATCATCATCATAATATTGCATTATAATAGCATTTTAATTAATATGTAAGAAATAAACTGAAACAGTAAAACTGTTTAATATAATAAAGATAACTCACTTAGGTTTGCAATCACAAGTAACCATATAACATAGATCGATCATAACATCACAACAGCCACACAAGTTCTTTATTTTAAATGCTTCGATCATTCAAAAGTTATCCAAAAGATCCCAGTTTTGACTTTCCACCTTGGAAGATTTCAGTCATCCTTCAAACCTGAAAGAATGAATGAATAAAGACGAATGAACAATTTCTATTTGTTCGGATGACATCGTAGAAGTTGAAAATGCTTGCCTGAAGAACGAGAGCCACTCCGGCAAGGATCCATCTGGCAGGTTTTTCTTTCGATTTAAGGTTGAAGGTCCAGACGAAGGTATTTCCTCTCTGCTTCGTCTTGTATGTCGGGCATTCGTACATGTTCCTCAGATCCTGCCTGTCCACAGGGATGGCCTTGATGAAGATTACGGGCATTGCAGGAGAGAGTTCCTTGAGTCGTGCCTCTCCTATCATCCCCGTCTGGAGATCCCAACGAGCTCCCTCCATGTACAGACCATGTACGTACGATCCTTCTCTCGGAGGAGCGGTCATGTCCTCCTACAGATTTAGAAGAAAATTTAGACATAATTCAAATTAAATGCAAGGAAATAATTTTATTGACCTTAGATTTTTTCGTGACGTCGCATTGCAGGCACATTTTATCGAGAGGCCATTCATTCTTGCGGGCCATTTGCTGCATGATGGCCGTGAGGAAGGATTGAGGATTGAAGAAACCACCGAGCCAAACTGATGGAGGAAGCTGGAAATCACTCAACCATCTCTCGAGCTCCTTGATTCGACTGATCAAGTCGACATGCCACTGGGATAAGCCGTACAAGGAAGGATAAGCGAGTTGAGACCAACTTTCTGGGACAACATCCAAGAATAAAGAGTTGCTGAGAGACTCCATATCTGCTGTTATTGTCAGTTCTCCCTGTACAAGTACAAGTACAGAAATGAGTTAAATTCAGCTTAAAATGAAACATTTAAAAATTGACTGATTCAAACTTTGAGTCCCAAATCAAGTTCTTTAAGTGATCTTTTTATTTCAGAAGTCAGAAGGTTCATTCTTTCACATTCCTGAAGTGCAACTGTAATGTAAGGAGTTCTTTCCTCGGGTGGAACTTTAGCATTGAGATCGAGCATCACAAACTCCTCCGGAATCTTTTCCAGGATTTCATCCAAAATGCCTTTTATCTGTCCATTAAAGATGAAAATGTACCGCAGTGGATTTATAAACTTAAAAAACTGAGGCTCAGCCAACAATCCTCTAACCTTATCTTCTCTGGTCAGTCCTAAAGGATTTGCAACTCCTGAATCTCTTGGCTGCATTTCTAGGACAGTTTTGAAGAGATTTTCAGATGTTGTGGTCAGGAATTCAATCTCAGAGTTAGGATGAAGTCCATACAAGTACGGACTCTCCTGGGGTAGACACTCGGATATGTAGGTGTGATAACCTCTGTAGTCCGTGTTCGGAGGCGAAGGGAAACCAGCAGCAAACTGTAACTCCCCGTCGAGCTTCGAACAGCAGATTTATTTATTATTCTCAGTTGTACAGAAGCCACATTCATTTGTTTCATTAATGTCAACCAATTCTAAGATATAGCAGAATTTTAAAGACGAAAATTTAAAATAATAACTTTCTACATGACTTTAATTCAATTATTACATATTCATTTATTATAATACAAAGAAATTTCATCATCTACTAAACCTCAAATTATACAATCCTTACCAGGGATGGATTCATGTATTCTTCAAGATAGGTTTTGCACAGTCTTCTATCCCAGTCATCAGTGATGTGTCCTCCATACATGATTTCACCAAATAAATATCTCAAATCCTCCCAAGGTACTTTTGAATTGGCCTCAAGATAATTGTACAAGACATTGACGCTGATAGTGAGATCACCGGTGTTGAAGGGGTAAACCCTGTTCCATCCCTGGGGACCGAACTTTCTTCTTTCACTGACCACAGCGTGGAAATAACACAGGGAAAACAGGATGCTCTTGAATTCAGCTTCTCGAGCACACATCTCAAGGGTGTCCTGCAGTGTTTAATATTTAATATTTGCAATAGCAAATGAAATTAAAATTGCAATGCAGAACAATTACATTCGACAATTATAATAAATATATTAAAAAATTATAATAACATTAGAATAAAACAATTTCTTGCTCGACCGTTACACTCGAAACTGCAAACCTGATTGAAGTTATCAAGAGCCTTGTGGAGGTTAGCAAACATCCCAGTAGGAGGTTCATTTGTGATTTTGATGGCCGACTGAAGGATTCCTTGAGGTATGATGTGAGCATCTTTGGTCGGAGCAGGTTCGGCACTGATGAAGACTCTGAAATCTTGATGACTTTCCAAGCTATATTGCTCCAATTTCTTCTCAAGATTTGGTAGCCATCTTGCCACAAGATGTATGTTCTTAAAAATAACAAATAACATAAACATTATGAAATGCATCGTTAGCAAATGTATTTGAATAATTAATTACTAAATGAATTAATGAATCACTAAAAGAGGAGTTTTATGGATCATTAAGTACCTGAAGAATAACCCAGTGTCCAAGTTTAGCAGACTTATCGATGGCTTCTTCTGCCACTTTTTCTTGACCTTGACCGAGAGAAATGTTGTGGAAGTTTCCTTTGTCAGAAGTGTGCCCAAGCTTGACTCCAAGTGCTTCAACATCTTTCAGAGGATCCACTCCAGGTGAGAGAATAAACATTATCGGAGTGCCCGGACCAGACTCCTCAAATGATTTGGAAAAATCGATGCTTCTCGTTTCAACAAATTTCGAGCCCAATTTTTCCTCGACAAACAGTCTTTGTGAAAAATAAGGACACAGTTAATTGCAATATCCATGTTCGCGTGGTAATCAATATTGGCTATGTTTATTCACTTACTTGACGGCATACGTCATCCTGTCAGGTCTCAGTGCCCTTAAAATGCACAGTCTCTGCAATGCTGACTTATTCTTCCACTCCTGGGGCAGTTTTTCTTTCTCTGGATATTCATTTTCAACAAACTTCTTCCACCTTTTGAGAACGAATAAAGACATAACTTTTTAAAAATAATTCGTTTAAATTTATTAATGAGATAATATGGCATATCAAATGGTCATACAAACCTTTTAGCAGAACCTTCAATGTCTCGGTCAAGATTTTGAAATTCATCCAGCAATGAAAGTGCCTGAAAATTATTTATCAATTATATTTAAGAATTTTTTCAGTCGATATAATTAAATTATTGTTTTTTAAAGCAAGCTTTAGCTTTACAACATACCTTGATAGCACCCCATGTCTGACCATTCAGAAAGTCGACAGGTGAGATCATGTTAGGAAGTGCAGGTAGTCGTAAGAGGAAGTCCAATTCTTGTGGATCGATGTCATGGTTCATGTTGAGTATCTTAAGTAATTTTGTTTAATTTTCGGTTTTAATACATCCATCGAAATATCAAATAATGATTGCATTCTCAGACAAAATACAATATTTAAGCTAAAAGTGATAACTCGAAGCAAATGCTTTTAAAATCCAAAGTTGACAAATCGGTACTACTTTCTTTATGAATTCTCTGTTCATGAAGAAATAATTTAAATATTTACATTTTACATATTTACTAGTTATGTAGTTAATTCATTTTGGAATTTACTAAACTTTGAATTGAAAGCAAGAAGAACATTAAAAAGATAAATTCTTTAAGTTGATATCATATTTATACTTGGAAAGTTGTCTG
Organism: Whitmania pigra; assembly: GCA_021613335.1. NCBI lineage: Eukaryota > Metazoa > Annelida > Clitellata > Hirudinida > Haemopidae > Whitmania > Whitmania pigra. The sequence continues at coordinate 72,986 of JAJTWR010000469.1, forward strand.
AGCCATAAATGTCAGCTTGTCTTTTTCAAAGAGACCCCTTGAGGTGTAGACAAAAACTGAGTACGTGATGCAATCAATAAGATTCGACACTCTTTGTTGAGTATCTTCTGCTGGTTCGGCTCTGTCGATTGCCTTCTCAAACACAATGCTGAAAGCCTGAAATCACATTAGTTCGAATCAAGGTACGTAAAGAAGCAGTCGGAACAAGCAGCAGTTAAATGCTAAGTGAAATGATTAATAGCACAAAGAAAACTCTTCAGACGCTTTTAAATCAATGACTTTTCCTAATATCTCAAGTAAATTAATAAATAAATAAATAATAAAACAAATGAAAAGTAAAAGCTCAGTCACCTTGAGAGAGAACTGGTACATGGGATGTATTTTGTTGAGGTCATTGAGGATGAAGTAAAGCAAGGAAGCTCTCGAGGCAACCTTTCTGTAGGTTTCTCGAGCTTCGTTAATTCTGGATTCCGTCACTTTGGCTTCCACGACCTTCTGTTCGATGTCCGAGGACATGCTCTTTGTTTTCTCGAGATTCTCCACGAGCGCGTAGTCGCCCAAAAAGTTGCCTTCTGCCGTCGACAATCTTGCCAGCAATTCATCCTCCAAATTCTAGAAAGACATTTATGTTTTAAGAATTTCAAGAAAATTTTAATTTCCAAAATAAATATTAATGCAACCTTCAGAGAGATTTTAAATGTATTTTGAGATTTTGTGAGGTTGGCCTTGGACTTTTCAAGGTCGAATCTTTCCTTGCTAACAACATCTGCAAGTAATTGGTCCTCCAAGCCATCCCTGGTAACTGTAAAATTGATCAAAGTTGTCTGGGCCTGCATCTCTGGTTTGTAGTGAGGATTTGCAAGTTTTGTGTGCAGGATGAGCCTAAAATTGCTGTTGTATTCTACTTCTTTGTCTCCAAAACGTATCGAGGTTCCCTTTTTGATCAAATTGCGTCCAATAATAGAATCGAGAACTGGATCGAGGGCTATGATAAGGAAATGGTAATGGCATATTTTAGAAAAGTTTAAAAATACAAATAAATACAAAACAGGCATTATAAAGACGAACTTTCTTCTATATTTTCAATGAGAACAATATTTCCTCGAGTAATGGCTTGTTCAATCTTCTCCAAATAATTTTTTTGTCCCAGTCTGACAACAATCAAGGAAGATTTGAACTGATTTTTGATCCACTTGAGGCCCTGCAACTGCGGGTCGATTATAAGTGGCCACCTCTCGGAATTGGTGAGGATGGCCGCATTCTCCGTCGACATTCGATCGCTCGGAAGCCCAAAGTTATTCCAAGTTGCAATCTGGGCATCGTTCGTGAGCAACGACAGAGGATCGAAGCCCTCCGAAAATGGAATCGGTATTTCCAACTTGTCCAGGAAAGGAATGAAATGCTTCTCAATCAGTATCTGCCTGTACTGCTTGGTGAAGCAGCCGATATAGGAAATGAAGGCTGCCACAAGCAGGACATCTCCTGCCAGAGTGGCTTCTTGTTTGTGGAAATGTTCAACCTGTTAGAAGTTCGAAAATTTATGTAACTGAATCTCTAGTAACAAAAGAAAGTACATTAATTGGTGGTGGTCCACACTACCTGGTTACTCCATCTCTCATTCTCCGAGGTCAGTCCACTGACGAGCCTATTAGCCAGGATGATGGTTTTGTTGGTGGCGTCTGCTTCCTGTTGGCACTTGAGTTTTGCTTCTGAAGCTTCTTCATATCGAGATGTCAGCTTGCTGAGATCCTCCTCCAGCGTGGCAATCTTATTCCTGACTATCCTCAATCTCTCTTCGGCAGCTCTTTTGTTTCTGTCTGCTTCTTCTAATGCTCTCCTCTTTGGTTCGACATCACAGTAAACGTCGTAGTACTTCATTATGTTAATTACCCAGCTGCACAGTCCACTAGCTGTTTAGAGATAATAAAGTATTACAATATACGTGATTAAATAAAGTATTACAATATACGTGATTAAATAAAGTATTACAATATCAATGATTAAATAAAGTATTACAACACAAATAGTTGGTTTTCCTTCCTCTATTTACTACTTATATACGACTTCTAAAACCTTACCCGCAACGGATTTTGTTCTGATAAATTCCGGATTGAAATCAGGTTTCTGTAGGTATTGTTGAACTGCTTGTCTGCAAACATCTGGAATGTTTTCCTTCTCGTACTTCATCAAGGCATTCAAAAAGTCGTCCACCTTGGCATTATTTAAAAAAAACATTTTAAATGATGAAATAAATTTTTATTTTGCAATAAAAATGTTAAATGTCTCTGCAACAAGCAACAATCACAAAGAAGTAAAACAACTTAAAGAAAATCACAGAAGATGTAAAGTACCTTTCCAATCATCACTTTGGCTGCATTCCAACTTCGGTCCTTGGGAATCTTCTTAGTTTTATTTGCCAGCAAGACCATCACAGCCGCAGTCACTTCCACGACTGCCGGCACGGGTTTTGCAAATCCCTTCAGCTCGGACAAATTGGCCTGGCGGTCGACAAAGTCCATTAGAGGCCGACAGAGATATAATAAAATTAAATTCAATTAAACCTTGTTCAATATAGCAAGAGCTTTTTCAGCTGCAATGAGAGCTGGCTCGGCCTTTTCCAAATCTCTCTTGCACTCTTCATTAATCCTCTCCACGTGTTCGTTCAACTTACTCACTTCCTTTTCTTCGTCACTCACCATTGATTTCTCTTTCGACACTTTCTCCGTTTCTGCTCCAACAACCTTTGTTGGAAACAAATTAAATATTAAAATACAATGCTAATTTTATTACATAATTTTGCTGCAATAATATAAAGCAAAATGTTATGGAATATGACTAATGACCTGAATGAGTTTATTGGCTTCTTCATTTTTGAATGCCAGTTCTTTTTCTTGTTGGGCCAATTTAGCTTTCAAATTTTCAACCTGAGTCGAACTACCCTCCAACTTCTCCAAACCTGTCTCTAGCCTAATAATGCTTGCCTAAATAGTTAAAAATGATTCAATGAAAATAAAGATGCATCTGATCATCTAAATCTAAAACTGATCAAATACCTGAAGATCTCCATGCTTTTTGTCGAGCAAGTTTTGGTAGAGTTTGATTTGTTCGAGGAAACTTTTCGGAGTGGTGTAGTTGTATCTCCTTTCATTCTGCAGGTACATCTCACTCACGAGATTCACAGATTGGTGGGCATAAGCCACAAATCGAGATACAGAATCACAGATTTCAGGCTGTAAAAATAATGTTTTGACGTAGGATAACACATTCGATGCAAACAAAAATATTAAGACATCAAAATACTTACCGCTAGGAGCTCCACTTCACTGAGGAATCTTTGGCTGACGGAAATCAGTGCCTCTTCTGGCCACTCGTGGAACCAATCGATGCTCGAACAGTTTGTCAAAGCTGGAAAATTTCTACTTCTAACCCTCAAAGTGTTGCCAACAGGTGAAAAGCAGAGAACCACCTACAAGGTCAAAAGCTAAATGTATGCAACCAGCTTAAAGTTCATAAATAACGTTTACTGAACTTCATGTAAAAAATTAACTTGACCATTAATTTATATTATTTTCTTTGTTATATTGTTGTTATATTTTTTATTTATTTCAGATTTATTTATCACCTTTAGCTGTCTGCGAACTCTATCGATGAAGAATTTCCAGCAATTTTCTCTGGAGTCATACAACCCCAGGCCTTTCACTTCATTCCTGACCCCCGAAATGATGCTGTCGATGTCTTCGTCACTAAACAGATCGGGCACTTCACCAGAGGCCAGGAGGTCATTTATGAGGACGAGAAACTTTTCGTCGACAATTTGTGCATCCGTTATCATCAGCACAATGTTTAAATTCTTCAGGCCAGCCTTCTGATAGAGACCTGCCAAATCCAACTTGAGATCAGGGATGCTGTAACCTTTCTTCAGGGTGATCTGATTTTAAAAGCATGTTTCAATAACAGAATAATTACACTTGACATTCCAGAGTATTCCAACAAATTACAACAAACCTGGAAAACTTCGCACCCTCCGATGTAAGCGGCCAATTTCGAAAGACTCTGTTTGCCACTCCCACCAACGCCGATGAGAAGGGCATTCCCTCTCGGCGATTCGATGATGCGATTTATCCTGAGCACGTGGGAGATCGCATCTTCGAAGAGCACCAGGTTCATTGCGGGATGAACTTCGTTGTAGTTTTCGAGCGCTTCCGTCAAAATCTTGCTGATGTCGGTAGAACTGACGACGGGCAGGTACTTGCTTTCTCCGATGCCGTTGGCAAAGTGGCAGAACTGCAATGGCTCCTTGAAAACACTGATCTGTACATGATTACAATTATTAATGTTTTTATTTTATACCTAATGCTATTACAAAATTATGAAACACTGGAACCACACAGCAACCTCATCCATATCTTCAAAGACTTTCTTGACTACATCCCTGATTATCTTGTCGAATGCCTCGAGATCAGCTTTTCCAACAAATTTGTCTCTGTAGACTCTCTGAGACTCGTGAACCCACAGTCTCACGAGATCCATGGGGGTCTTGCAACAGTCAAGACCAGCAAATAGCAGTCCCTGTCAGGAGAAGCGCAATGATTGTGACAAATATCATTAAAATATCTTATAATAACAAAAATGTGAGCAGTAATGTGCTGTAAATTATAGATTAAAAAAGTGGCAAAGGTGATATTTATAAAAACAACAAGTCTAATAACCTGGAAGACATTTGAAAGTTCTCTGAGATTGAAGTTGTAGTGGAACTTGATGGCAGTCAGTTGGAATGTCTGCACGACTCTCTGGTGAAGTATTTGAGCAGCGTGGACGACATTTCCGCACTGTTTTAAGATCGAAGTACTGAATCCCGTGTTGACGAGATGCTGATGCAGAATGTTGGTATAAATAGAAATGAGAGCATCGCTGCTAGGGAAGTTGAGAGCAAAGACACAGAAGTGTCTCTGGAGTCTTGTGTCTATGGTGAAGTTTCCGGCCGACTGGTTCATGCAGGCCACGTACTGAGTGTTCGAAATCTCCTTCAGGGTCAACTTGTTCCTGTCGTACCAGTGTCCATAATCGAGATGCTGTCTTATCAAAGTGTGTGGCTGGACAGTTGAATACTTGTCTTTCTAAAGAAGTTAAAAAAAATAAACAAAATATATTAATTTAAAAACTGAATTGAATTTATGCTCATCGAAAGCTTTAATTAAAATTAAAAAATAACTTGAACATACCTCAGGCATGTTCATGTCGTCGATGAAGTAAATGAGTTTCTTGTTTCCCGGAGGACCGTAATTCTTACCGGTCTTCTTTTCCAAGGGTTTCTCAAGAATTTGTTGAAGCATCTCCGAAGTGGTGTAGAAGTTGAAGGGAACGTTGGTCACCATGTAATCGTCACTGAGGCTTGCTATTTTGTCGTTGATCAGGACCGTTTTGCCAGTCCCTGCATTTCCTACTAGCATCACCGGTCTTCTCTTTTCGAGGAGAAGGTCGAGGAAATATCTCACTCTCGTTGTCTCGGCAGTGTGCACCATGGTGGCCTGATGGTGAAATGCAATATTTAAACAAATGTGGTCCTTTTTATTATCCATTTGAAGCTTAATTTTAAACATTATTACATCAAGTTAAACATGCAATTTGAGAAAAAAATGAATGTTTTCAAAAGTCTAAAATGCCAATATTAATCTCTTAAATACCTGGAGAGGCAGCTCAGGATCCAATTCGAACTTTGGAACTCTTTTGGACCACAGCTCGAACTTCTTGTTCTCGGGGTCGATGAAGTAATCGAAAACTGTTCCTTGAGTTGGGAACTTCACTGTTTTGAATTCACTGACCCACCACTTTGTAAACTCCACTCTGTGATCCATCAACTGCAACATTCGATTTAAACATTTATTCAATTACATACAAATTTTGAATGGACGGTTTTATATTAATAATAAAAATATTTCTAAAAAATATACAATTTAATCCCGGTTAATCATCTCACCTGATCTTGAAACAAGCATCCTCCGAACGCCCAAATGCACGAAAAGACAAAGTACAGCTCGTACCTGGATGCAAATATGAATGAAAGCATGAACACATCAATAAATATCATTATCATTGTTATTATTATAATTACAATCATGTGATTAAACGTTAAGATGATTTCAATTCGTACAATTCCTTCGAGCAGTCGGGAGGAGTGTTCTCAGGAGTAAGAAGACATTCAAGGAGGAAGCAAAGCATTTGCAGGTGGCTGATGTTTGCAATCGGAATGATTTTCTTAAACTTCGTTTTAGTGGCCTCCAAACACGCAGGAATGTACTTGTCGAATAAAATGTTCAGGTTTGCCTTCTCGGACTGCACCTTTCTTGTTTCAGTCCAACTGCTCACATACCTGGCATCGGACAAATTAAAATTAAAATCGATATTTCTTAATTCAAGTGATGAAATGGTAATCAAACAAATATCAAACGATTCATTTCTGACAACTCTGCACAGACATCGTTGAGCAACGAGACAACACTCAATATCGTTGGTTACTTACGGACTCCATCCGAGATCTTTTGCGTTGATGTAAAGGATTCCAGCTCTGGACACAGTGGCAGGAGTGGCACATCTGAGGTGACTGATCTCAAACAACAGCCTCATCGAGGGGGTCAGAGGAATTCTCTCATTGCTCGCCAGAGTCAAGACCTGTTGAAATAACATTTCAGAATTAAATATGAAATTGATGTTAACATTATTCAAATCATAGAAAAGGAAAAATAGTTTTATTCAACATTTCATATTGTTCACATAAGAATGATGTAAACACATAAACATAAGTCCAGTTGAAATTATTTTAAATTAATAATGGTGATTAAATTGTTATTAAATTCAATATTCAAACCTTGTTATCATCCATGACGGTGTTCAGTGATTCTATCCACATGGGATCGATATCTCCATCCAAAATGATCCACTTTGGTCCGTTGTGTGGACTGTTGGCGAGGTCCCTCATCACGTAAGAGAACAAACCTATCGAAAAGCAGAAGCACGACCAAACATTTGAGTGCCAAGATTCACACGAAGGATGATATTAACATGTTGAAAGAAAAGCAAATAAATCAAGCTCACCATCTCTCCATTCCCTCGTGGCAGGATTGATGATTCCGTACAACTCGTTGTTCGTCACAGCTTTCGGATTGAGATCGACGGCGATGGGCTTCTTCATCATGTTCTTGTTCGTCCTGTAAAGTGTCTTCCAAACGCAACTCTTTCCGGTGCCTGCATTTCCCACGATGAACACCGAGTGACGAACTTCAAACAATTCCTGCAGTTGCACCACCTGTGAAAACAAATAAACAACTGTAATGGTGATGACGATGACGACGACGACGATGATCATGGTGATGGTGGAGATGATGATGATGGAGATAAATTCCATAAACAAGGAAATAAATGTATTGAAATATGACCTTGAGAAGGAACCCTTCTTCAGGTTGCAATTTGAGGTCGTTGATGGCCTGCTTGATGTTCTCTTCGAAGGCGTTGTCTCTTTTCCTGGGCACGTCGAGTGCTGGGAAGAGGTCCCCGATGAGGCCCATGAAGACCGGCATGTCGTCAGTCACGATCTTTGGAATGTTGAAGTCCCTCAGAGCTCTCATCAGCACCTGCACATTCACCGAACTTGTCAACAAATGCTGCACTGCAAGTGTGCTTGCTTGATGTTATTGTTATGCCTCATTTAGAATTTAACATAAGGACTTTACAGTGTAGAATAACGTGTGAATGTAATGTATAATAGTAATAATAATAATAATTATTAAAAATCAAATTATTATCAAAGTGATCAAGGAACCTGATCTTCTGGTCTGTCCTTGTCACTTCTTTTGAGAGAACCAGCAACAACGAGAACACTCTTGATGGCTCTTAGGCCCCAATCATAATGATCCTAAGACAAAAGGAAAATGAAATTTATGATACTTCGATGACTCGAAACAGTTCCAAAAGTTTCAAATAGTTTCAAAAACAAATGTGGCTGAAAAAAATAAAACGACTTTTAACGACAACAAATAAATTAAAAGTTCTACCTGTTTGGAGAGGAGTTCTTTGCAAAGGGAGTAGAGGGTTATAAACTTTCGAGCCAAAAGTCGGGCATCCAGGAAGCCTTCTGCCACCAACATGATCTCGCAGATCAACTCGAAATCTGGTACAACCATGGCACAAGGCCTGGAAGTAAATATCAAACATAAAATAATATCAATGAAATATTTAGTGAAATATTTAGTAAAGGCATTGGCATAAATTCTTTTAAATTCTGAAACAACATAACAGTCGCTCATCAGCATCTGCCCACCTAAATAGTGCTTTCAAGTTTTCAGGCAGTTCGGTTCTTCCGGCGTATCCCGGGTTCATGGTGATGAAGATGCCGACGCAGGGCATCAGACCGATCTCCTCGCCGAGGAAGCTGAAGGTCTTCTTCTTCGACCGGATGGCATCCTGGATGCACTTCACTTGAACCGCCACCACGGACAGAACTTCAACCGAAATTCTGTTGAATTCGTCGAAACAACCCCAGGCTCCCGACTGCGCCAAGCCCTTATAGATGTTGCCAATGGACTGTCGTGGGATGAAACGCGATAGACTTTTTATAGACGGATGTTAAAAAGATTATAATTAAATAAATAACGTTAATAATAATATTGTTATTAATACAAATTAATCCAGCATAGAACTGGATCTTGACAGACAATGTATTTATTTGATACAAAAACCTTGTAGTCCATCTGCTCGGAGCAGTTGAAGACGTAAACCATCACTCCGAGGGCTCTTCCGAGGTCCTTCGTGGTTTCCGTCTTACCGGTTCCAGCAGGACCGGCAGGTGCTCCACTCATGGTGAGATGAAGAGACTGAGTGAGGGTGATGTAACACCTGATTAAAATGTAAACAATTAATTCCTAGGTGAAACAAAAGTTTATTTATTTGTAAAAAATATGTTCAGAAATTTCATTAACCTGTCAGTCAAAGGAGTGATGACGAGCCTTGGGGAATTTCCGAGGTACTCGTGAGAATAACGGAACTGGAAAGAATTACAAATGGTTTTGGACAACTAATAATAAGTTATATAATGACTTAATAATTAGTTTAATAAATGTTGCAATGCTCTAAATTTAATGGACAATACTAAGCACAAATTTAACATTTCATTAATAATCTAATACAAGCAGTAAGATCCACTGCTATTTGATAATTCTAATATTTCATAGATCACCTGATTTTCACCGCATAAAAACATCTGCACATTCATATATTTAAAATAAAAGCACTAAAAACACAGCAACGCACCTGAGCGTCGCAGATGTTGGCGAAACAGTCCTGTTCCTTGTCATCCCACCTGTGTCTCAATTGTGACAACCAGGTGAACGCCTGAGAGTTTTCCACTTTCTGTGAGATCAACTTACTGACGACGTCCCTGTTGTGCACTTCAATGGTGCACACCGTCATGATCTTCTGCCTGTCTCCGGCACTGAGCGTCCCCGTCAGCATCATTATTAGCACGTTCAACTGGCTGATCTGATTTAGTAAATAGCATTCGTTGCATTTGAGAACAAATAAAAAATATGGAAGGTAATAAATTAGCACCATTTTTTAATTGTTTATACATAATTACTAACAAGTTTTTAAATTGATTTATCAACCTGTTTTTTGTTGTAATCTTTGAGAGCATTCTCAAAACCCTCTTCCAGGTGATTGAAGGCCATGTTGACTTCAGTGGTCCACCAAATTTGAACACAGCAGAGAGCAACTTGTGCTGGGAACTCGAACAACCACTGTTCCCTCATCTTTTCTTCGGAGGTCGCCAAGGCTTCGGTGAGTTCGTGTCGGATGGTCTCCCTCATCGTGCACAGCAACCTGTTCAGCCAGACTTCGACCTTCGATGATTACATGTGCAACATTCATCTAATGTAGAAGTGCTTGTGCAATGTCCAAAATTAAGAGATCTTAATTTAATTTAATGGCTGGTTTTAATTATTTTTGGTTCAACCCAATGCAGTTACAAGTATATTATACTCAATAGAAATTATGTCTGAGTGAGATTCAAATAATTGCAAATGTAATAACACATTCAAACTGTACAGGCTAATTGTACCTGTCCATCGCAATCACAAGGTTTGCAAAGGTTCACAAACTCTTCGTCCTTGCTCCACATGCCGTTTGCAACCTTTGCAATTTCCTTTTCACTTTTCGGAGGTTCAAATTTCAACTTTGCCATGCTGTCGAACAATTTCGTTAGATGCTTTGCAACCTGATTTGAAGAAGTTTAAAAATTGAAAGGGCGTCATCTTTCTAAATTTCATAAACACTCTAAGTCAAACAACCAGAGATGGGTTGTTTCCGTTAGAAAGAATGTCCAAGAGATCGGCCGAAGAAACGAAGTAGAATCTTGGGAAAGCCAGCCTTTTGGTCTCCAAGTATTCTGCAAGTGCTTTTTCACAAAGAGCAAGGTCGCTTTTGAGGGCTTCCAATCTGTTGTAGAGGTAAGGTATGCTGGTCATGTCCAACACATCTTTTCTCTTCTCAACTTCTTCAACCAGTATCTGAATGTGATTAATTAACAATGGTGGATTCAAGATTTGAATTTAAACTCAAAATATGCTTTCACCAAAAACATACTTATTAAACTTTAAAATACTTAATTCTCTCAGATTTTATGAAAACAATTAACAACGTGATCAACATTTTTGAAATGTTTCTAAAGATGAATAATTAAACATAAATGACAAAAATACAAGCCTTAAAATCTTGGTCGATCTGATCAAATCTTTTAGAATCTGCTGGCAACTGCTTCCTGATGTCCTCCGAGCCAATGAAAATGCTTTCCAGGTGTGACCACGTCCTCTGCACCTCGAACCAAATGTTGATGACCTGGTCTGCCGTCGACAGCCTCTTCTGCCACACGAGAACTTCTTCGAGCACATGCTCAACATATTTCGAGGTGAATATATTCTGAAGTTGGACCTTTAAAAAAAGTAATTGAAAGTTTTTAAAAATTTCATTTTTCATTTTAACTGATTTAACAGAATCGAGGTCATGAAAAAAAAAATTGTATCATCCCGTCGAACCTGATTTTCTTCGAGCGTTTCGATCAAAACTTCACTGGCTTTAAGCATGGTGATGCCGGTTCTTGAATGTTTCTCGTGCTCGAAACACATGTCCACCCAAGCGTTCTTGATGTTGTTCAATGACTTCTCCATGTCGGCCTCGTGTTTTGATTTGTCGACGATGTTGCGAACCTCGTCCTCGTAATCGTGGAGCTTCAAGGAGAGCAGATCTGCAAATGTGGTGTTCTCATCCAAGGTGAACTTCACCTGAAATGAAATGCCTGACAGTTAGTATCGCCATGGTCTCTGAAATCACAAGAAAATCACATCCACAGGAAATAATTTAAAAAACAAACAGCACTCACTCCAGTTGCCTGCATCAGTTGCATCCAATGCCTCTCCTTGACAGTGGAGTTTTGTATCTTTTGGATGACGCTCAAAGATGTCGTCATGTTCTTGATCGTGTTGTCCAATCCAACAAACGTGTCCCAAACTTTCATTTCTTTGTCCAAAGTTTTGATGTAGTTGCTGAATCTAGAACAACAGAATTGCACGATTTGAAAAAAGTAAGTTATACATTTAATTGAAATCTTTCCTCCTTTTTATCACTTAAGACACTAAAAGAAACATTTAAATCTAAAATAATAATAACTTAATATCTAAAAGAAATATTTCCAACTTTATTTAGAAATGCTTAGAGCTGCAAGTACAATTATAATTGTAATTGGAACATAAACATATAAACAAATAATTATATAATGTATTATATTATCTATATAATACGTACAAATAATGTAACAATTAGCAGTTGAAACCTGTTGCAATCGATGTTCAGTTGTTCAAAGTTAATTTTCTTCCAATGTGTTGTTTTCCAGTCATCGAAACTCGTTCTGACGATGAAGACGTAATCCCAGAGTGACTTGAGAAGAATTATTTCCCTTCTGCACTGCTTGATCAGCTTGAACTCGGGTATGCTGACCTCGAAGAGACCTGCAGAGGTCACCAGATTCGACATTTCTTTTTCGACCGACAGCAGTTTTTCTTGATACTGCAAAGATTCAAAAGATGTGGATAAGCTCAACAACCACCCGTAGAAGACTACAATCTGAAAATATTGTCAAGTGTGACAAGACCTGATCTAGAACTTTGTAGGGGCTGGCACATGAATATGAAAATGCCTGCATCTTCCTGAATTCATCTCTGAATTCCTGCTGTCTTCCATCAAAACTGGTGGCCATCTTTCTGATGTTAGCCACCTCGTTGGCTTGCAAAGGAGCCACTTGCTGCTTCACTATCATCATCTGCTTCTTTATGTTATTCCATTGTTCTGGCAATTCCTAAAGTATAAATAGGTCAAAATAAATAAAAGCAGAAATGCAATTAGTATTTCATAGGCAATATAGTCTATGATATGCTGTCTATATTGTAGTTTATTCCAACTGCAATATTATTGCAATGTTGTCAACTAATGTGCAATGTATTTACCTTCTTGAATAACATAAACCAATTGGATTACTGAAAGATGGACAAATAAATACAGTAAAACCAAACTATTTAAATTTAACCTGCAATTGTAAATAGACTTCATCTGACATTTCCTGGTTGTACGTCTTAAGGAGTTCAATTGATTCTCTGAGAGGTTCGAACATGGCATCTGTCAACGGCTGCTTCTCTTTGACATTCATCAGGTGTCGCATCACCTGGATCAGTCCCTCATAGTCGCCTTCCTTGATTGTCACGTTCAGTCCCTTTTCTGTCACTTTTATGAACTCATCCAAACCCTTCAAGCTGTCACCAAGAAAGGCATATACATAATTCAAACAAAATTTACCAACCTTAAAAAATCATGACAACAAGTTGAATAATTGATATTTTCTAAATGTGAAACGTATAAGCATTTCAATTATACAGCAACAAGATATGCTTCTTGTCAACCATTTGCATAGATAGCACTCCTTTCCAAGGGCACTTGTGACAGAGCAGGATGGAGAACAGGATTTAGAACACAACACATTACTGTAATTACTGCCACTCACAGGAGAGCGACCCTTTCGGCCGACATGCCACCGATTAGATTTGTAATTAATTTCTCACCTGATGTTAATGTGATCCACAAGATGATGTTTAAACATGAGCCCCCATTTTCGTACGATGTTCAGAAGAGCCTGCTTGAATGGCCTCGCATCGATTCTGAACCAATTTTCGAATATCACGACACCACGAGTTGCTTCGACTTCTTCGTACAACTTCTCGTAATGGTCGATCTTACCAAATAACTTTTCAAATTAATTTCTAGTACATAACTAATGTTACTTGAATAAATAATTTAAATTTTTAAAATGTTGTTCCTGACTTTAATTTAATAATTTGATGATTTATTTAATTAACAATTTATTTATTCTATAAAAGAATTTTGTTCTTTAAAAACACAAACCTGCTCCTTGAATTGATGCAAAGTTGGTGGATTGTCTGGAATTTTCTCGGTCGAATGAGACTTGATCTCGTCGGTCGAGAGGACATGGTTGTAACGTAAGAACTGATTGAGGTACTCGCTCCTGTCGTCCGTCCACAAGTACGCGTACGAACTGAACGACTGCTTGTACTCGGCAGCCTTCACCATTATGTTTTGGACGTGATCCATCAGGTCGTGTCGTATCTTGCTCAAGTCCTCTGAATTCTCGGCGTCCGGCTAAATGGTTAATAATTAAACGATCAATGATTAAAATTGCGAATGGCCAAAATTTGCAAGAACCGGTTGGACATGAATAAAGTAAAATTATATCAGAATGATTTAATCATTTAATCAGCAAGAGCAACAAAGTTTTTTTTAACAGCATAACCTACAATGAGGCCAACCCAACCTGATAATTTTCAAGTCCACACTCCATCGACAGCCTCTGAATGAATGATGCCTGTTTGTAGATATCACAGACGAGGCCATCAAAGATCTCATAAAATCCATCGGCAACGTCCACATCTATGGAGGGAACAAACACAATGTCTGGAGCCTGGTGAGAACAAAAAATTGAAATCCAACAAGATTGATTATTGAAACTGTGAATGTGAATGTAATTATGTAGTAATTTGTATTAGAAAATGAGCATTTTCTTTCACAGAATTAGTCCAAGAACCAGTAAAAAGTGACCTGAAGTTCCATTGTTGTTTCAAAGAGTGGTGCTGGTTCGTCGAGAGGAAGGGTGTTGTGCTCGAGAAACTGAAGGCTGCATTGTATGATCACAAAGAATGACTCGATGATCAACTCATCCAGGAAGTCAACGTATGCCTTCCACTCCTCCGAGTCCTTGTTGCATCCAAACAGTGACAAATTTTCCTGGATCGCAAAAATAAATACATTCATGTCATTTGCTAACAAATATTTCATTTATCCCATTTATTTTATTTCTTGCAGTTCTATGTAATTAACTTAATTTAATGACATTGCTTTCTCTGTAAACTTCTAACACAAATACTACCTGAAGAAGTTGATGAATTTTAATGCCAGCCAATGACATATCAGAGCATCTCTTCTTCATCTTTTCCTCTCTGTCAGCCAGTACTAAAAGAGTTGAAGTTTTGTTTTCACTCCTGTCAAACAAAGGATGCTTCATCCAAGTTGACATCAATTTTTTGATTTGATCCACGTTGGCTTTTGTCGTGAATAGTCTTTTGTAAACCTCTGAAACTGCAGTTTTGGCTTCAGATATTGACTCCCAGGCTCCTGATATTAGAAAGTGTTTTTAATGTTATTATTGTCAAGAATATTTCTGATTAAATTAAAATATAAACAATAAAACAAAGTTAAACATGACATTTTAACAATTTTTTCTTTCTGAAATGACCAAACCTGGTGTGTTCCAAGTGGAGTTCTTTTCAATGACTTCGAGTTTTGCATCGGCCGCAAGGAGTTGATCTTCTATGAGAGGATACTCGACCTCCAACAGAGCTCCCTTGACTTCATTGTATTGCTGAGCAACCAGATCCAAACTGGTCTTGAAAGTCCACAACTCTTCGTTCCTCTCAAAAACTACTACTGCACTTTCAGGAATGGTGCAGCCTTCCATCTGCATCTTCATGTAGCGAACATCCTTCAGCAGTGCTTTCAACTAGATTTTAATGTGACAACATTAGCCAAATGCCATTAAATGCAATGAGAAGCAAAATATTAATAACAAAGTAACAGCATCGAATGGGTTTTTGAGTGTACTCCCAAAACTTTAATCAAAATTCATTTTCCAGATAATCAAATTACATATTCATTTGATCTTAACCAAGTTTTGTCTTAAACATTGTCCTTTTGTCTGATTTACATCAAAGACTAACCTCATTGTCGAAATTAACCACAACATGGTTTGTGACAGGATTCCTTGAAATGAGAAACTTGCTGAGATTCTCACCACAAATTTTGTCCACACTTGAGACCCACTCAGACCTGATGTTCTCAATAAACCTGAATGAAAACAAAATCTGTATAGTCAAGAAAGAATCAAAACAACCTTAAATTGAAGTAACTCAAATGCTTACCTATCCAGAAGACCGACCATGTTGTCATAGTGAGATTCAACTTGTTTCACTTCGGAACGGTCAAGACATCTGAAAAAGCAATCAGATTTGAATCATTTGCAGTGGATAAAATGCAAAGCATAAAAAGTCATAAAAAAAAAAGTAGAGTGAAGATTCTTAAGGGAAGCTTATTGAGTTTATTAAGCAAGATATTTGACGATGATATAAATAGCTATAAGAAGCTTCAATGGTTATAATCCACATCAGATTCAAATACTAACAGATGCTCGACTTTTTTGAAGTTGGTCATGTGAGTGACGACCCTCTCTCTCAAGCCCTTGGCCCACTCCAAGCACCCTGACACTTTGGGCATGTTGACATGGAAATTAAAGTGCTCCATGTCTTCCATGGTGCTTATTTGCTCGTCATACATCTGCTTGGTTTCCTTGAGAAACTCGTCCATCTGGTTGACAATATCAGGCATTCTCTCGCTCACGTCCTTCCTGACCAATGGCCGATCGAGAAGACTGCCGAGAGATTCGAGGAGCTGGAGCGACAATGTCAAGCGATTAAAAAAGGTAATATCTTAATATTCATAACTATTATCAATGAAGTTTAAAATAGCCAAAATACTTTTAAGCTTTTGGCCTATGAATTCTTAGTTTATTTATAAACTATCCATTTGGAAAACACAACTCTTACATATTGTAAACATAACTTTTTTATCCAATGTTTGAATATTCTACATTCATTACTAGTAATTGATGAAAAATTATAAAAATCTGAGAAATACCTTAAAGACGCTCCCAAGACCATTGGCATCATCAATTGCAATACAGATCAAGGTTGCTAGTCTCAAATCAAGCCCTGCCATGGTGTTTTTCATGACTTCGTATTGAACGTTGAATCCCTAGTGGCAAGCAATACAAATTATCTTGGACCACACAAAATCCAGTCAAAAATTTCAAACTCACAGGATTGCTTGGGTCGAGCACATCACAGCTGAGTTCGCTGAACTCTCTGAAAGCCTCTTTAAACTCCTCAAAAATCCTCCTCCTCTCAGCACTGAGACTTCCACCCTTCCTGCCACTGAACTCAATCTTTTCCAATTTTAAAAATTCCAGTTGAACGTAGAACAATTCCTGTGGAATTGATAAACTGTTGTTCAAGTGTGCACTTTTAAGCTATTATTTTCATTATTTTCTCTCACCATGATATCTGAAACTCTTTTGTAAAACATGTCTAATCTGTGAAAAATCAACTGTGGTGAGAATTCCCAATCTTTTGAACCTGGAACATCAAAAGATCTTCCTTTGACTTTTGCTTTGTAGCTGAAAAATATCCTTTTAAAGGATTTGAAATTCTTCAGGGTCAATTCCAATTTTTCTATGGTTTCCTCTGCATCTCCTTTGAAAAGTTCACTGGGATCCAGGTAAGCTCGAGACTAAAATCAAGTAATAAAGTATATTAGTTATAATTTTATCATAATTTATTTTAATCATAACGATGAAGCACCTTGTTTATAAGCAAATTGCAGACTTCCTGAAGAAGGACAATAATTTTATTGGGTGTGTTATAGTATTTCGAATTGCACCACACTGTGTAAATGAGGTGCATTGTGATAGACAATTTTCCCGAAAGATCGTAAAAATCAATTTGCTCCAAATCATCAAAAGTCATTCTCAATGGTTTCAAGTAGATCCTGGTATCCTTGGCTTCCTCGCAAGCTGTTAGCAAACAGATTCATTAAATGATACCTTCAAACAATTTTAAAAAATAAATAAAATTACTCACCTTCATGCACATCCTTCTTAAGTTTGATAAACAAGCCATTGTAAGTGGAATAAGATCTTGCAAGAATTTCAGACATCACTTGTGCTTTTTGACTTTTCAACTGTTTTTTGACGAGGACATGATCGATTATAAAATTTAAGTAAATGTTGTAAATGCAAGTACAAAAATGTATTTTCATTAAGAATTCACTCCAAATGCAAAGTAAGTCATCAATAGACCTGTTCATTGATGCATTCCAAATTTTGAGCTCTTGTCTCCCAGAACTCAATTTCTACATATGGAGTAGGATTGAGACCATCTGTGATTGGCTGTGAGGATTCTTTTCTAAGAACCTCATAAATTTGTTTGCTCCAGTCAATGACCAAAGTTTCTAAATCATGCACTATTTCCTGACTTTCAGGGGTGAGCCTTATGAAAACAATAACCCAATTCTAAGACATTTAATTTCTAGTGGCATTATCTACTCAAGTGTTAACCTTTTATTGCTAGTGTATTGAAGAACGTCAATGGAACTAGGCATGTTGTAAAGCATGGGCAAGTATGTTTTCCCTTTCACCAGACCAGATAACACAAAAACTGAACTGTTAAGCTGACGAGCATTCTGTACAATATCATCGTAAACAACTCTTGGCCACCTCTGTGTATTTTGCTTATTTGACAACAAAGGAAGCATTATCTGCAAATTTAAAATAATCATCAATTTTTATCACTTCATTAATGTAAGACAATGTAATCTCACCTCTTCTACAAATACTGATAACTGCTGAATGGGAGAATGTCCAATATCACCAAAAATCAATTTTTGTTTCCAGCCAGGTTCTTTGCCAATAATTTCATTGGCCTTTTTCATAAAATAAACGCACTTGGTTTTGGGAGCGTTTGGCCATGTAAAGCCAACACTGAGAGATCCAGTCAAGTTAACACTAAATATTAAGCTTTGTCTATCAGATTTTTCAAAAAAGTCTATACACATCTGTTTGTTTTCTTCAACACTATACATTCTTTGCCATTTTTCTAGTCTGAGTTTCATAGTTTTCATTATATATTCGGACAAAAATTCAATTCGCACGTCAACGACATCGCTGTCTGATGAGGCCATAGTTAAAGACTAATAATAAATTTATAACTAAGTCCTAAGTCGAAAAGTCAAACTAATCGAAGTAAAGATTCAGACTAGCACTCCATCAAACATCATTACAGAATAATGTCATGGAAACGCGTTTCGCTGAGATGGCAACCATTGCTTTAACCATTACTAAGATGTATTTGAAAATTCAAATATTTATCTTATTTTTAACTGATCAAAATTATTTTATTTAGGTGTGTATTAATTAACTCTAACGAAACAGATATACAATTTAATCTCAGATTTTGGCAATAAGCATTGCAAAAGTTTAAAAGTCTACATAATCAATTCATAATTGACTCACCAATTTTTTATTAATTTACTGTGTAGTGATTTATTAATATCCACTTAAATTCATGCTTCATATTTGATGCCCAACAGAGGTAATTCTCTTTTAGGACGTATTTCCAGTAATCTGGTACTTACTTTATAGTCAAGTAGTTGATTTATTTGCATTTTGAGCGTGCATTTGTATCAACTTGATTTTTTTTTTGTTTTATTTTAATTGATGTTTGATTTTCACTCTCTTAATTTTTTCTGTAATAAAATGAAGTGTTACATCGGAAGAAAGTTAGCTTAGTCCAAATTTGCACTAAAATCATCTGACGATTATTCTTAATTCCTAAGTAATAAGCTTAAAGCTGAGATATCATAAATTTATCCCAAAACATTTCCAGTACAGAATAATGTTAAAGATCCTCAGATTACCACTATATAAGGTCATACATAACTCTTCTACTTATCATGATGTTTGCCAGACTTCGGGATCATTCTCACTTTTTTGGTCAAAAGTCTTAACAGAAATTTGTATTGCTATTAGCAGCTTTCATTCAGGTTTCTACAAAATGTAAAAAAGTGCAAAATGTTTGTTTTAATGGTTTTAATGGTCTTATGGTCTTTTTAATAGCCAAAAGTCAGCAAGCTTTTGAAGGTCAAATATAAAGTTTCAGGCAATCAAAATAAAGTTGACGCTTTATTCATAACTACATATTATGAATGAAGCAAAAAAATTAATATGTCGCTAGTTGTCTGAAATACCATATCGACTCGTTACAAAAACCGGCCGAGACCATTACCTTTTCCAAGAAATAAGTTTTACACAAACATTCTCGATTACCATGCAGAAATGAAAATCGGAGACTAGTTCGTCATAGCTAGTTAGGCTTTAGCCACACCTGAGCTCAATAGCCTCTCTGAGGTCAAGCGCATTTATTCGATTAAAGCCCGTTGCTTAATTAAGATGATTTGGAGGTTAGGAAAACAAATAGCTAAAGGAGATTTAAAAATTTTTGAGAATCATATGCATATCATAGTATCTACACGTTATCTAATTAGATTTTGACAATTTGATCACCTTTTTTATGGTTAATGATAAGTTCCGCTTCTATGATGAAGTCGATCAAAGACACTTTTTATTTATCACTTTCCCCTATGATTCACATGCAAACCTCAGCCTTCATTGAATTCTGTTAGATTCAGCAAAACGGACAGTCATATCACAGTTCGAGTCGCACCGTGCGACTTAGCAGCCAGCCCACAAAAGATTGTTGCGTTGAGATTACTCCCCTGATGCAATGTCGAGTGGTGGCTGTCAATATCAATATCAGAGTGTTCGCCCACCAACTTCATCCATATTCATGAATTGGTTGATGAAGTCAAGCTAATAACGATAATTATTTATTCAAAGCCCTCATTTGTTGAGATTTTGGTCAATCGACCAATCGAGCTACATTTATTTAATTTAAATAATAACTAGGTCAGCTAAAGTGTGATGAGCAAAGGCAAATGCATAGAATTAATTCTTAACGAACATCAAATCTGCGTTCGTAATATTTTTCAAACAATATTCGCGATGACAAAATCGCCTACATCATTGAGTAACGTTGGATAACGACGAGGTCGATTACTTTTGACATTTTAGCTTGTTCGGTTTTCCAAAATTGATAATTTTGAATACGTTGTTACTCATACACACAGTAGATTTAACTATTTTTTAGTTTAAAAGCTAGCACAGCTCCAAGAACAACAATGGTGGCGGGCTAATACGTAGGCCACTACTTTGAACTGCGGTAACAACCCAGCCCGAACAAGCTTCAGCTAATTGACGGGCCTCGCAGCTATAGCGCTTTGAGTCCACCGCTTTTCCTGAAAATTAAATACGCCATAGCTTGAATCGGAGCTCATTTTAGAACTGCTTTATCGGTGAAATATACTTTGGTTGAGCGTGCCGAGTAACGTACATCACTTCTTGGCGACTATGATCGGGACGATGGGTCCGGGACAATGCGATCTCAGAACTTGTTTGTTGCTTGATAGCGCTTTAGTTATTTTAGGATTGATAGGGCAGTGGGCAAGATTCACTTGCTTCAAATGTCGTTCACAAAACTTAAAGTTTTGCGAGATTTATTTTTGTTTATATCTTTCTTTCTAGTTTGAGTCGCTCGTAACAGAGTACTTTTAGGCTACGACTTATGATTGTGACTATGAAAATAAAAATGATTTTTTTACTTTCTAAATTAAAAATTAACAAAATTAGTTTGTGGAAAAAACCCACTCAGCTTTTTTACTTACTTATTTCAATTGAGCATCCTGTAGATCTCTGTTCAATAT
The DNA here is from genome assembly GCA_021613335.1 of Whitmania pigra. Taxonomy (NCBI): domain Eukaryota; kingdom Metazoa; phylum Annelida; class Clitellata; order Hirudinida; family Haemopidae; genus Whitmania; species Whitmania pigra. Next base: position 94,076 of record JAJTWR010000469.1, read on the forward strand.
GGCTTCCAAATAAATAAATACAACGTTCAGTTTGGGATTTTTTTAAATTTTTCCAAAATAAATAGTAAAGGCGTGTGTTATGAATTAAAGGTACTTTTTTAAAAAGGCTTTCTTTATATCTATTTTTGTTAGTAATTTGTTCGTCGAAAAATCGAAATTGTTAAGTTTTAAGCTTTGCATTCTAAACGCTGAATGCTTTCGATCGATTTATTTTAAGTTAGTTTTTCATTTATAGTGCTAAGTATTAGCAAAACATACTGTATAATTGGATTTATGATCCAAGTTATTATTTAGCCGAGTTTAGATATAAGCGCTTAAGCCGGCACAAACTCGATAAAAGTTCACAAAACCATCTTGCATGTTTTTGATAAGGATTTCGTACATAACTTTCGTAAATGAAGTTGATTAATTTCATAATGTTGGTATGTTACGAATGTAAACCGAAAATTGAGTTTTCTGGAAGTTCGACACCACAGAATTTTAAAAATGGCTTGAGAGTTGCAAAAGTATGATACTTGAGACAATTTTTGTAGATGGACCAAACTGCTGTCAAACTTGAGTCATTGGAACGTTCTGGAAATGCTGACGTCCAAGTCATAGAGGCTTCACAAATCATTGATGCCAACCAAAATAACGGGCTGGTTGCAAATCAATTGGCCACTTCAGGTATTCAGTTGGTTCAAGCCAATCAAGCAACATCAGGCTCACTACCTTGGGTTCTTCCACCACAATATCAAATGATGCTGCTATCTCCTGGCATGTCTCAAAATATTTTCAACAATGGCAATTTGTTGACACTGCAAGATGGTCATGTTCTTGTTACTCCAGTGTCTGATTCAGGTCAGTTAGCTGATGCTACTGCCCAATCTCTTCAACAAACTCAAACAACTTTGATTCCACAAAAATCTGAATCAGAAATGGTTTCACCTCAGCAGACCATAGAATCTCAGGTTATTGATGGTCAATTCCTAAAATTGATGAAGTATCTAAATAATCAAATAGTTCCCATTCATTGTTTTAGCCACTTCCTCAACCCACCACTCAAAAAACTGAGAAGCCAAAATTACCTAAAAAGCCTCTAAACACCTACATGATGTTCAGCAAAGCTGTTAGTAGGCTAATTAACTTTTAGTATGGGTAGGAAATAAGGGCTAATTTGACTGAATTTTTGAACCAACAGATATGGCCACAGGTCAAGGCTGCAAATTCTCACCTGAGTTCAGTCACTGAGATTGGTGCCATAGTTGGTGCCATTTGGAGGGAGTTGGATGCCAGTCAGAAACAGCAATACAATGAGTATTTCATCAAAGACAAGGTTATTGTTGGAATTATTAGTTGCATTGAGTAAGACATTAGCCATGGGCAAGAATCATGATTTATCATAGCTTTTGAAACTTTGAAACAATGAAGTGTTTTAGTCTTTGTATGAACAGTGAATTAAGTTGGATAAATGATATATTGGTGTCTTTTTGGTTTGATTTGTTTTGTTCATTTTGATGATTAATAAAATTGCTCAAAAAAAAAAAGAGAAAATGTTTACAAACACTCTTTTAGGAAAGGTACGAAAACGAGCTGAGAGCTTACCGACAGATGACTGGAATGAGCGAAACAGATTCCATAAAACCCCCAAAGCAAAAAAAGTACAAGGATTCCAAATCGGTCACCACGACTCAAACCTCGTGGCAGACGACATCAGCTCAACAAAACAATCAGCACGCCAACAATTCAACTCCTGTCATTAGCCAGGATCATCTGAGGCAGGCTGCTGAATCACTCACAACAGATCAACTTCTTGTCCAGCAGGTTCTTGCACAAGCCGGTCTGTCGGCTGCCGGAGTGTCATCGACTGGTCAACTTCTGTTAACAAACAGCGATGGGAGCGTCACCATTGACAACAACATCATCAACCTTTTGGCACTTCATTCTCAGTCTTTTCCAGGGGTCCAGAATGCTAACAATCTCAGGTTATAGAATAAAACCACTTTATCATACTAACTAAATGACAATAATTTAAACTGCAACTTGATATTTTATGATCTTTTTGTACAGTGATTTTTTAAAAATATATTATGTGATTTATAAATGCTTAGGATAGATAGTAGTAAGGATCTACATATTTCTCAGATTTGAATTTATTAACATTAAAGTTGGCATACGTCACCATGCTCTTTGAGGTTTGCAAGATCCATTTTGCTAAGATCAGTATGATTGGAATGTTCTCCCTATAGTTTCCCATTAGTTTTGTTTTACGACAGAAACAATGCATAGTCAGAATATCAGTTTACAGGCACTTTTGATAATTTTGTAGGGTTTCTCTGCAATTAATTACCCACAAACTACATTGTTTAGAATTTCAGAAATTATTGTTTTCACTTTATCGGAATTACATCTCGAATTATTTTTTAGTGCCGACAAGCAAGTTGAGAATTTGGTGTCAAATGTCATATCTGCTGATCAGGCGTCCTGGCTCTGGCAGGCTAAAGTAGAGGGGCAGATCGACAGTGTCTTGCAACAGCAATCGACAACAGAAACTCCTAAAGACGGAGCCACCATTTATTATGACGAACAACAGAAGCAATTTTTTCTCAAAAGTGAAATAGGGACCAACTCCGTGGTTTCGGGAGCCAGTTTCGTCGACCAATCGACTGCATCGTCTTCGGGATCCACGAGGGAGCAGCTCGAGGCCGAGTTACAGCAGCTGAGAAGTGCCTTGTCTGAGAAGACTAGTCAAGTTCAGGCACTGACTTCAAAGCTTGAAGAAGCCAGGCGTATAATAGAACATTACCAGCAACAAGTGCAGCAGATGGCTGCCGTTGCAGTAGCTGCCGCCTGCAGCGAAAGTAACATTACAGCGACGACTGTAGAATCCACCACGCCCGCTTCAACGACGAAATGATTTCATTCTTAACTCTTTAATCATTCTAACATAATCAATGAGAGTAGCTTCTGTCGAGAATTACGTTCAAAGGACTGACGAAGTACCTTTAAAAGCGGTGGCTCCAACGCACGTCTCCGAAGTCTGACAGGGTTTGCATACTCTTGGAGATATCGATCGTAAACTGATGGGTACTAGAGGCAGCAAGTGTCCAGAATAGGAGATATTTTCTGACGTTTTTATGGATCAATTGGTGAAAACAACACTTTCAAATCGTTTTGTCTTGTTAACTAAGGTCAATCCTAAGCTTAATTTATAATTTTCACATTTCCAGGCATCGCTGCTATTTGAATTTCTATGTTTTTGTATTTATAATTTATTTATGCCCTTGTCCTATTGGTTTAAATCATGGACAAGTCTATGAATATTTCAGTGCATGCCGGACTGTTCGAGCTTGCCAAGGCATCCTCCACAGAAATGTTAAAGTCCGTTTTTCCTTGATCATGTGTTTCCCTCTTTTGGAGTTGGAGGGCACTTGTTTGGAACTGCTTCATTATTGTTTTTGAGGTCTCCATGAATTAACCAAAAAAAAAAAGAGCAACAAGGCCCAGTTGTTTAATCATGACCATCAGCTATCCAAATAAGAATGGTGTCTCATGTAAATTTGTTTTATAAATTTAGAATCATAGGAAACTTAGAGCTTTTTTTACATTGTCATTTTATTAAGCATGTAAATATTTCATGATTAGTTTGACTTGAGAGTCCAGACTTCAAGGAATTTCAGAAGCTGTCTTTCCATGGCTTTGAAGTATCCTCAATATGATTTCAACTGGCTGCTCTCCACTATCAAATAGTTTGACACGGTTTTTCAATGGACATCATGAATTTGTTTCGACATGGGATTCGCCAAGGCATGTCTCGTTGCATTTCCTTGTGTTGTGAGTATGTCGTACTAGGCATGTATCTGTAATAGTTCTTAGTCTGCGAGGCACACTGTTATTTTTTTATGTTTTGTTTGCTGCTATAATGAAGTTTCATTTACCAATTAGCTTGAAATAAATATATGCCCTTGGATTCTTCAGTTTGAAATTTAGCTATATCCAGTCTTTGTTTAGTGTATGTTGGAAAGATGCACCAAAAAGCCAAAGAAGTTGTAAGAAAGTGTAAAATTTTATTTGTCTTAAAAATGCAACCTAAAATTTAGTTTCTCTACTGTGGTGAGTCAGGAATGACCACATGATATCCTGCTGAGGAAACAGAACAGCAGTGTGGTTGTTGTCCCCGCACGTGTCAAATCCGTGCTCGACGGAACTCCACGAAGTGGGTGCATCCATGAACCCGTGAATTGTAATACTCAACCAAGGGATATCAGATTTTGATGCCCAGTTCCTTCAAGGATTATAATAAAATGTAAGTAAGATTAATTTATGCTTGATGCCATGGAAGTACCTCAGACTTGAAGTAAATTGTTCTATTACACTTGAAGGAAAGAATCCTCGAATTGTGTAGACTGTACAATTGGTTGGTGATGAGCATGTTTCAGGATAAATTAACGTGTTTTCGTAACTGTCGCTGCTTCCAAATGAGCTGTTATGGATAAAATAAAACCATCAATGATGCTCATACCAGAATTCCAATCCACCTACCATACACAAGAAATGGCTCCAAGCCATTCATAAAAAGCCTCAGGTCCAGAACCATCAAGGCATAAATCAGGTCTTTCAGGATCTAGAAGTGGAGCTTTAAAGTCTCGAACAAGTGAACTACTTCTGAGCAGTTTTCCATTTCTACATAAGCAGTTCCTCTTCATAAAATAAGAATAAAGTGATTCTATGGAGATGTCTTTGTCTTTAAAATGAAGAATGAATTTATTTAACTGTTGACAAAATTAAAAACAAATATATACCTGGTGGAGACCATGTTACCATAGCATCAAATTTTTTGTCAAAATTTGACAACAATTTCCTAATCCTTAAATATTTCTTTGAGGTATAAGTCAGCTTTGGATCCTTTAGATCAAACTGAATGACATATTTAAACTGCTTATTAAGAAAATAATTAGAACAGCGTCCTTCCAATCCCAAACTTTCATATTCTTCTTTAGGTATATTTATCATTAACAAGCCTTTTAAAAGCAAAAAATAACATTAAGAGAAATTGAAAAGTTCTCCATAAGGTAAAAGTTAAACTGACCATTAGGCAGCACACAAAAGCAAAGATCAGCATCAATTCTGGTGCTACACGACATCAAAGTTAGAGAACCTAAAAGTTGAAATGTTTTTTAAAACTTCAGTACTGTGCAGCTCATGACAAATTTCATTACCTTTTCTGATAAAAGCTTCTATAAAAGTAAAATCTAATATATCTTCAAAACAAAGGTTTTCGACAACAAAATATTTCTGTCTTTCAACCTGATTTACAACATCCATTGGAATAGAAGCTGCTCCAGGAATAGTAATGGAAATCTAAAATCCAAATTTGCCAATAAAAAAATCAACTGAATAGCGCTAAATATAAGATTGATATTAGCAACTGCATCCTTCCTCAATTTTTAAGGAGTTTGTGGTTTTGTACATACCGCATAGTTTAAGTGATGGTTTTTAAATGTTTGCACTGATTTGTTTTCGCTTTTCTCATCATATTTTGTGATCCAAAAAGATAATCTAGTGCCCTCAACCAAGTCCATATTTAAATAAAGCGGGTAGCCTCCCTTGTTGATTATTTATCAGTAATTATTGCCGTATTATCGACTAGTACGCAAAATAAATGACAATCAATAGAATAGTTTTATTAATAAATATAATTATTTTTTAAATTATGAATATTGTTTTTGTATATAAAAATAATTATAACATAATTTTAATGAGACCATTGAAATTTCTATGTTTTCGATATAAACAAACAATTTTAATTCATATTTCATCTTAGGGCTTTGTAACTAGAGGCCAAATCAAATCATAGACTAATTGGTTTTAACAATAGAAGCTTGTTTGTTTTAATGCAACCTTTCTTGTAACAGAATTATGTAAGATTGTGAAAGCTGATCATGAATGTTTTTCTTGAATTCCAATGTGGCGAAATTTACTTTTGAACTGTCGTTGTAGTTACTTTAGGTATTAATACATTGATAGTGAGATGGTTGGTTGATGTGTGAACGACTCGAGGATAATTAATAGTATGGACTGCACAGATTGTTATTATATATCTTTTCCAGTATTTATCTTATTCGTCAAACTTTTGACATTCAAACCAATCTCCTATCAACTAACTCAATTTATTCGTAGTGATTGACTAATGATACTGAAGAATTTTTTTGAATATTGTAATTGATTTAGCTTTGTTTATTAAAATTAATTTCGAAAGGGACCATAGCAAAAATATGTATTTTGGGCATATTTTTTTATTTAAGGAAGCAATGAAAGTTACAGTTTGTTTTGATGATACCAAAGTTGTTGTGCCCTGTGGAAATGGGTCCAACTCTATTCAACATTTGATCAACGAAGCTTTTTCAAGATACAAGAAGGTTGCTCCAAAGGTAATTTTCACTGTAGTTCCTGTAATGAAAAATAATTACATTTAAGTGAATGTGGCCAATAAATCTTCTGTTCAAGGGTAGAGATTTAAGTCATTTAGACATTAATGATATGATACTGAGTCTTAAAGATGGAGGGATTTTGGATCCTGATGACAAAATTGCAGATGTCCTTGAAGATAAAGAGCAGGTTTATTACTCAATTTTCTAATATCCTTATCATAAGTGTGAAGTTTAGCATAAATGATGTGAAAATGAACATTTTTCTATTATTGCATTCATTTCTATTGTAAGTTCAATTGTATACTTTGTATATATTGGTGCCTATAAGTATCAAGTCTTTACGAATTATTTTGTGTTATAACAGATATTAGCAGTTTTCCAAGAAAATGAAATTTTGGATGGTTCAAAAGACTTAATTTCAAGCATCCTCGACCTGAAGGCAAAAGTACAAGGTCATTCCAGTCCAATTTCTGAGAGTCCGAAGAATGAGGTTTTTGAGGATTCCATGCATGAAGATGTTTACTGCATAATAACAGCTGAAGATTTGAAGTCTGGTGTGTCAATTGTATTTTTACTTTAATCAGCATCTTTTGTAAATTTAGTTTTGCCATTTTTTATTTTCTAAGAAACACAAACTTTGTTTGTAATTAAACAGATTGTGGCTTCATGTTTATTATATTTCCAGATTCACGCCTTCACGTGAAGCAAAACATCGAGAGACCGGTCGGAGTGCAGAGCAATTTTCGTGTATTTCTCGATGAGAATTTAAACCACATTTCAAAGGTAGCACGATTTGAATGAATTTGTAAATTGAAATTTAAAAATCAATTTGGATTTTAAAATTATTTTCAACTTTTAACTGAATTTTGCTTGAATTTTTCAAGAGTTTGCTTTGATTATTACTTACAGCAGGGCATTACAAAAGGAAAGTTTTTAGAAAAAGCTAATGAAAATGAGAAGCCCATCATAATTGGAGATAATGAGATGTCTGACTTGTATGTCATCATGTTTCCTCTCATAATTTGCATTGTCTATTAGACATTTTAACCCTTTGAACCCTGTTTCCCTTGGCCATTACCCCCTATAACCTGATCTGTCAGCAGTTTTCAGCTAATGACAGTAGATGTGATAGCCAGAAAACCATCCTTTAGGGTCCCCAGGCTTCTAGGGCAGGCTGGTTTTCTGGCCTGTGTTGTTCATAGGATTAAAATCAACTTGGCTGAATGAGAGAATCAATTTTTTTTAAACTAAAAATTTAATTTAATGATAATCGGCAATCTTACCATCAGAGGCAGACTGGTAGAGACAGTCACACTAAAGAATGAATCTCCCATACTTGGCATCCATGTCATGCCAGAATATGATGACAATGACGAGTTAGTTTATTATATACTTAAAAATCAAAATATTTGAACAATGAATGTTACTCAAGATATCGGATGACTATTGTTATATAATGATATTGGATCATTATTGTTATATAATGATATGGGATCCTTATTGTTATATAATTATATCGGATCGTTATTGTTATATAATTATATCGGATCGTTATTGTTATATAATTATATCAGATCGTTATTGTTATATAATTATATCCGATCATTATTGTTAACAGCTTGACGGGATTGAAGGTTCGGTCAATTGAAAAGGATGGCTTGGCAGATAAGGATGGCAGATTGAAATGTGGCGATGTCATCATCGAGATTAACAATGTCAGTCTTTACAAAGTTGACTTTGCAGAGTGAGTAACCTTTATAATCAATAATTGACAATTAAAACAAGTTAGTAAAGAGTTCGTTCATGTCAGGGCCCAAGAAATATTCAAATGTGCTCGAGATGACTCTGAACTGCACCTGAAGGTCATCCACAAAGGTCAGTATTTCAAGTAATCATAAATGTGATTCATTTTATGCTCACAGTATTTTGCTTAAGATATTTTCTTTCTTGGATTTAAAATAAATTAGATCAGAATGATTTGCTAAGTCATAAGTTTTAGATTAAGATCAATAATTAGCTAATAAGAGATTAGTGTTATCTTGCTTGTCATCACTGAGTAAAGGCAATTCATGTAGCTATTAAGATATTGATGTTATCTTAATTACCACTTAGTAAATGCAATTGTGTTAATGTCACATGAAACAATTAGTAAATAATGAAGTGTCTGCAATCAAAATTACTATTAAAATTATTTATTTTGTTAAATTTTGCTGTGATTGATACTGCTGTCAATTTATCTAAAATAAGAGCTTTTCTAAAACCATTTGCTTAATGCTAACTCCAAGGAGCACTTCTGTCAGTTCAAGGTGATGTGGATGTTCTAAGAATGAAACCCTCTGAGTTTATTTGCAGAATAAAAATAAAAATAATAATAAAAACTTTGAATTTCAGGAAGGAATGCATTAAATGAAGATGTTGGGAAACAGGATCATAACCATCAAAAGATTAAGGTGAAAACCAAAAGTTCAAATTTATTGTTCTGTAACCAATTGTTCAAGTAAGAAAATCATTAAATGGATTTTTTATAAAGGAGATGTATGTAATTCATCAGGAACCACCTCAGGATAAAAATCCTGATCTTGTTCAGCAAAGGTATGTTGTTACTATTAATATATGAATATGTATAAGACATGCTGACTTATTAATTACTAGATAATATATTCATTATCATTATAATGTTGTAAACGTCAGAAATACTTTATCTTGGTTTTAATAAATTTAACTTCACAACGTGAATGTCTCGTCTTGTGATGCATCAGCTAATAATTTGTGTAAAGCTTGCTATTAAATTCATTCAAACATTTCAGGAAGGAATTTGCCAGCATGTTGGACCTGTCCCACAACACAAAAGGTTATTGTTACTTTTACTCCTTAAAATAAGATTCATTTGAATATTTTTTTAAAAAGTGGTTTATGAGTTTATTGAATCAATCAAACAAGCCGCTACATAACACAAAAAAAACAAAGCAAATGCATTAAATAAATTTAAATAAATTCAAATAAACCCTAAGGTCCAGTCTTAAGGAAGCACGTGCAGACTGACCCTAAAAGTAGCTATTTACAAAATCATAAGCTATACACTTCCACTCAATAAATATTGTTTGCAAGATATTTTGAATAATAAATAGAGTAATTTAAAAGGGTGTGTGTTTTTAAGGGTGTTAGATCATTGATAGATGATTTAATTTAATTCAATTTACAGAACACAGAGATATCTATTCGTCGAACACCGTAAAGTCAGTCTCCATGAATGATTTGATGGACGACGGCGACTTTTTCCGCGATAAAGAATACTCAAGCCTCAGTGAAGATGAATGTGAAGATGGCGATCTTGACAGTCATGTTGTGATGAGCAAGAGTCAGAAAAAGTCAATGAAGCTCAAAGAGATGTTTGCCAATGATCAGCGATTTAACAGAAGAAGGGTCTATGACAGCCTTAACAAAGCTGTTGACAAATCCATTGATGAACTCAATGACCCGAGCTTAAAAGGTAGTTGGTGTTTATGAGATCATTTTCTTTTTATTTTTATGATATTTCTTGTGATTATTTTTAGAATTAAAGCTGTTTCTTTAAATGGTTTATTAAATTCATGAGCTGAGATTTAATTTTCAGAGAAAAATAAACAGGGTATTTACAAAGGTGTTAAGCCAAACCCAGTTAAGAAGCAGCATTGGTGGTCGAGGTTTGAAAACTATTGTTGACATTTATTACTTATCATGATCAAATATTTGAAATCTTTGACATCAGATTAAAATTGAACAAAAAGAGTAAAGATGATTCCAAGAAAACAAAGAAGGAACCAATTACAAATGATGATTCTTCACCCAGCAAGATTCTCATTGCTGACAAACAAGTGCAATCTAAGTCTAAAAATCATGGCAACACATCAAATAACGCAAATAACAAATTCAATAAAAACAACAACAACAACAATAATAATAATATTATTAGTAATAATGTACATCATGGACATGATGATGATAAATCAAGAAAAGACAAAAGTTCAATTGAGTGGTGAGCAGATATTTTGTTTTAAGGACCTGCTTAGAAAATATTAACACCATTCTTTTGTCATTCTGACAGGATGCACAGAGTCTCGTGGCTCGGTTCGACGTCGGAAAGTCTGGCCTCACAGACAAATTCTCCGACCCACAAATCAGTCGACTTAAAGCAACCCGGTGCAAAAATATACGATAATGGTAGACGCTATCATTCGGATTTCATTTTATTTTGATTTTCATTGTATTTTTAAATGCAATTTACATCTGTAGGAAAGCTTGTGACTAGAACTGAAAATGAATTTGAAAACATTTCTGGAAACAAGACGAGAAGCAGAAGTGCAGCGAGGATAGAAAGTGAAGCCTTAAACGGAGGTTTTAATCGGAGCAAAGCGATCGTTCCAACCAAAACCGTGCATGATTCTCAGATTCAATCCAGCAGCTTCAATGATTTGTCAAAGAAGGAGCCACAAAATGGACATAAGGATGGCCCTTCCAGGGGTCATTCGAATGTCAGTGGCCGAGCCATTTCGCATTACAAGGCAGAAAATGCCAATTTCCTGGTTCCCTCCATCACCCATGCCAATCATCCTTTGCCTGCTCCTCGTGGGGACTCTAAACACGATCCCAAGCAGTCGGGCCTGCCCGATGCCGAGATGCCGAATCGACACGGTGTGCCTTACTCTTACATGGCACGTGAAAAGCTCTTTGGAAAGAGCAGCTCTCCAGATTATCTCATTAACAAAAGGCTCCCCATTGTCCTGAAGGAGTCTCACCATAGGGCAGGTTTGGCCATATCTCAAGAACTCAACAACACTAACATCAGACCAATTCAAAGTGTTTCATGGATTCCTATCAACACAAGTCAACAACACCACAATTATCAGGACCACTTAACGTATGCTAATTTTGTTTCATTTAATTTTAAGATCTGACCTAGACTAGATGGTTCTAAACATTCCTTATCCCATACAAAATAAGTTGGATTTTTTGGTTTATCCATTTTAGTTGATAATTAGTAACTCGTAGTTATTCCAACGACTTCGTCATCATGCAAAAATATTGGTTGCTCATTATTTATTATTATTCAAGGAATGCAGATGTAATGCCAAAATATCATGAACAAAGGAGCAACTTTAGTCCAAGGCCATCAGCCACTGGAAATCAAAAAAGAACACACATCCAACATGATCCGACTCATAATTGGATGATGGAACACCCATCTGTTTATGGTCCTTCTGTAAATGGCAGGGTAAGAATCTCTCGACATAAAGCATTATTTGTTGATTATTAGCCAACATTTCAAGTGCCTTATGTATTCAAATGGGTTGTGAAGGCAACTGAGACATCAACTGGGCAACTAACCCGCAGGCCAATGCATTCCCTAACCATATGTGACTTGCACACTTAGGTGGCTTTTAAGGTTCCAATGTCTTTGATAATAAAAAATTAATCCAACATTATTATCTAATAATTTATTAGTCTGCTGCTACTTGAAATCTTGTTGAAAGTTGTTCCTGTTTTTTCAGTTTCAAAATGGCCTTCCGAAGCCTTATCATCGACAGCCAATGGGCCACATGAATCCCCAAGTGATTCTGCCTCCTCCACCAATCTCTGATCATTTTCTACCTAGCATGAATAACTACAAACCTCACCAGGCTGTTGTGAATGAGAGATTGGAAGAAAATGTTCATTTCCAGGCCTACAACAACAGAGTTCAACAACATTATTTTAACAACAATCCTCAGCAAGGGTTTTATCACGTGCAACAGAGTAGTGATGTCACAGACTATGGTAATGGTTTCCAGCGTGTCATGCCAGGTCACAGAAGAGATTCGTACGATGTCAGAAGGTAGTAGAAGTGACAGACTTAGGTAGATAAATGTAATTTATATTAGATGAATGTGAAGAGATTAATTGTATATTTTTTGCAGATTTTGTAGAATCAAGTAGACGATATGTGTTTTACATATCACTTTATAAATAATTGTTTTGGTTTTGATGTTTAAACCATTGATTTGGATTCATTTTGTGGACTACTTTATTCCGCTGATATTTGATGCTTTAGCTTTTTTATTTGCTTCGTTAAAAAAAATTCTGAGTTGTTTTATTGTTACATTTAATGTGTATATTACTGAATTTTGAGATTATTGAATTTTTGATTGATATTTGTAGAATTTGCAGCAACTTCTGAGCTAGTGCCTTTTTGTATAAAATATTTTAAGTTTTTCAAAGGCAATCAGTACAAACGGCTAACTTGATGCTTGCGGGTTTTTTTGAAGTATTTTTTGTTAGGTTTATTTCCGAATTCACTTGTGAATGAAACTTGAATTATTTTCATCATTTATTAGTGCTGGTTATCACCACTGCATAATAAACAGTATGATTTTAGATTGCTCGACGACTTTTTGTTTTGAGTTTGCTGTATTTAAATTAATAATTAAAAACAATTACGTCCGATGCTGCAGTTGTGAGATTTAATGTACTTGTAGTTTACATCAGCTGAGCAATAACGAAATTTAGGAACTCTTAAAGATCAAAAACCGTTATTAACTCGGATTATTAGGCTCGTACCAGTATTATATTCTCGAGAATTAGTTGCACCTATTATTATTATTATTATTATTATTATTATTGTCATCATCATTATTATTATCATTATTATTATTATTATTATTATTATTATTATTATTATATTATTATTATTATTATTATTATTATTATTATTATTATTATTATTATTATTGTTGTTGTTGTTGTTGTTGTTGTTGTTGTTGTTATTTAAGTCGGTCATAGTACTAGATACATTGGGGGTCGAGTGAACGTGTGCAGAACAACTAACTTTGTGCTGAAAAATGTTAACAATAATTTGGCGTTCATGTTAATGCTACCTCAGCATATTCAAGCACTAAATATGAATTTTTATATTTTTAAATGTTCAAGATTTTAATAGTGGTGTTTTCGTTCAAATTCTAAGGATTTATGAAGGTGTCTCTTAATTGAATTACACGATTTTTTTTTGTTTTGCGCTGATACGTGCTTAAGCAAGTTGAAATTTTTACAATGTATAATATATGCTAGTTTAGTTTAGTATAAACTTTACAATTTGTATTCTCGTTTCAGCTGATGAGGACAACATAAAAGTCAATTTGAATTTATTAAATTTATTTCGCCGACTTCCGTTTTTGTGCGCGTTATAATCGTGTACTGACAACTCTGTCATTGAAATAAACGTTCTGATAAATGATTCTCACATCAATATTTATTACTTATTTCTAGCTTCGATAACGAAATTACAAGTGCCTTTGCAATCGTTATGTATTTAATGTGAAATTAATTATTTCTTCCACTAGTACTTTTCATTTGTAATATTCATGAGTTCATAAAAAGGTCCGTCACTTCCACGTCGACCAATTTAAACGTCCTGGCTACACCACTGAAAATCACTACAATTTTATTTCGAATTTCAAGTTAATACCCGACAGCCCTTTAGCAAAGAATTGGTTATTTATTGGGAATTGCAGTTTGCAATATAGGTGATATTTCGGTTTTTGCATTATCGGAATTCTATTCCCGATTTTATGAAGTGAAAAGTCAAGTTCAAACAGCAATCAAATTTCCGACTTTCACGGGAATGTTACGCCTGGGGGACATGCATCTGCAGTTCGAAATATTTAAAACCGGAATATTTTGGGAATTTGAACGCATTAGCAGTTTCTTATTTTAAAATATCGACTTAAGATAAGTCACATATTTTTATTAATTGTAAAGCAACATTCCGTTAACACGCAATTAACCTTTTATTTTTTTTATTAGAAAGTGATATTAGAGTTTTATGTAATAATCCACGTTAGAATTAAATGCATAGAATTTCCGAAAACCGCAAGACGATTCCAAAGAATTTAAGTTTAGCATCTGTACAATAAAGCTTTTCTGACCAAATATGATGGCTTATTCTCTGGAGAATTGCAACAAAACGGTATTTAAGATTGAAATGGAAAGGGAAGGAAGGAAATATGGAGGAGGAGATTGATGGATTTAGTGCCTCAAAACGACGCGCATCTTGATTGCTTTTCGTTTGCTTAGTCCCAGAGTCTGGTATCGACGCAAACATCAATGTAATTCAAATACATTCGCAAAAACTATCATAACTTTGCTAATAAAACTGTTTTCGGCTAATAAGCATGTAGTTACTCATTATTTCATCATAAAAGCAGTCAGAGTGTCTGAAAACATTATTTTCCAGGGTTCAAGAATGAAAATGAAAGCAGCTGTTTTGGAAAGAATGTTTGAAAAGTTCAGCGAGGGTCCCGGAAATCACTCGTAATTCAACCACTTGTTGCGACGAAAACCGAATGAATTTCCTGAGCTGTTGATCAAATTTTCAGATACGGAGTACTTTTACTCCTACTTGGATGAAATCACTACAACTCCTCATTTGACAAAGCGAGCTTTTGGCATCATTTCATTTCGTGATCTTCTATCCTGCAGAAAGTTTTGCTCCCGGCGAAAATGAAAATTCGAAGGACTGAATGAACTTTATAGTTTCTAAGAAGCAATCTATAACGGATATATTCATTAGTTATTAAGTGCTTTATTCAACATAAATTTTATGAAAAAATAGCAAAATTACATTCCCACATATTTATAAAAGACATGCTACATTCCCGTCCAAAGCCGTCCTAATCATCTAGTTATGAAATGGACGTTAATAAATTACACACACACACACACATGCAACATTGATTTAACATAATAACTTAGAGCCAACTAACTAATCACATTCTGCAATGACTTTTCTATTTTAGTATTTTTTGTTATTCTGTAGATTTGCGAATAACTATTTAATTTTAAAAACTTTCTCACAAAATATACAGGTCCATGGGAAGGGATTTATAACTTTCGAACGTTCCATTGTCGAACCGACGCAGCTTTCGTGTTCTTAGGATGAATTTCTCCTCAGTTCAATAAGTTAATTAAAAAATTTAAAAAATTTAATTAAATGTGATTTATGGCTGCGTTAAATCTACAAACAATAGTATTTCTAAATTAACTTAACCATTTGACACGTTGGTAACGTGCTAATTCTTTGTAGCTAATGAATTTAGCATTGAATGTTGTTAAATTATTGATCATTTTAATTGTTATTGTCAACATTTAATTACATTGACAAAATATTACTTTATCGATTACCTTTATTATAATAATTATGATATTATTATTATTATTGTTATCATTATTATACTTATTATTAATATTATTGTTGTTGTATAATAATATGCGCCCTATCCAATATTATAATAATAATTATTATTAAATATTAATTGATTATTATTAATTAATTAATTATTAATAGAGTACCCGTCAAAATAGCCCAGCAACAAAATAGCCCCCCGTCAATGTATTTAATTAATAATATAAAAATATATTATATAATAATAATTAATTATAATAATAATTATGTAATAATTATTAAATTCTCGTAAATTAGCGTCGGTAGACATCATGATTTTGGTGCTCCTCCTCAGTTTGATTGCCTCCTGCGGCATATCGAAAAGAATAATTATTAAATTTTATTATTACATTTATAATATTATATTTAATATAATAATTATTAATAATAATAAATACTTAAATAATTAATATTCAATAATAATATAATAATAATAATGATATTATTAATTATCGTCATTATTACTTTCGCTATTGTCATTATTATTTTCATTATTGTTATTATTATTATCATTAGTGTCATTATTATTATTATCATTATTTCCTCTGCCTGCACTCCTCACAAACTTTCGAAAAGTCCGCCTTAGCCATCCTGAGGGCAATGCATGGCAAACGAATCGAATGCTTTCTGAACCGCAAATAGATTATGGAAAATACATATTTCAGTCGGAGTATTTTTAAAAGCTTTTCAATTATTAATCACATCCAAAATAAGCTAATGTTATGAGGCATTTAAGTCGTGTTTAAGTGACAATTACTGTCGACCTGTGATGATGCTCATCGGCGCACCGTATATAATGAAGCGGATGTGTGCCAAAACTATTCACCATTTTCTTGACTTAACTTGACAAGCATCCCGCAAAAGTAAACAATAATCCTAAAGATTTATAAGGTTCTATTTAATTATTTTTTATTTATACTGAGTTCGCGATTATGAGGAAGGCGTCGGTAGAAATCTTGATTTTGGTGCTCCTTCTCAGTTTGATTGCCTCGTGCGGCACATCGAAAAGAAAAGAGCAACACAAAAGAACTTACACGAGCTTAATAGGGTGAGACTTTTACATTATTTAGGCCGATAAAGATGTATTTTCAATCACCAATTACTCATTGCTAGCGATTATGGTGGTCAAAGTAGATGATAGTACGTTACATTCGAGATAGATTTGGAAGTAAATGATAAGAAAATTTCAGGCATCTAGAAGATTTTAGCAGATTTTACATAACAGTTTTAATTTTTTTATTATTACTAATTAATTGCTTCTTTACAATAACTATAATAATAATTATTAAGATCGTCGCAATAATATTATATTAAGCTTAAAGTTATTATTAATTTTCAAAACCTTAATATGGAGTCTTACGAATTATGTTATCATTGATTTATTTTATTATTTATTATTTCGAAACACGAAGCACTTATTTGTAAAGCTAAATAATCTACGATAACATAATTCATGTTTATTACATTATTTATTTATTTAAAAAATAATTAAACCTATTGTAATACTTATTTTTATTTTAGAGAATAATTGTACAAGTGTCATAACACTTACTTCTTAAAATAACTTTAAATATAAACTTATTATGCACATCTTTGTTCATCTTCTGCTCCATCTTCTGCAAGTTGAAAGTAGAGGTTGATCTTTTTGCATGTAAAGTCGAACCCGGTTATGTCACTGGCCTAGGGGTTTGCCAAAAAGCGTCGAGATAACCGAAAATCAATATGGCGACCGTATATTGATATATGCTTGTAATTTCTTATGTACATAATGTTAGTTAATAAGTGCACGTGTTTTAGGTTTTTTTTTAAACAAAAGCAATTGATATTTAATAACAGCAATATGGATGTTTGCTAACAAAAATTGCATGTGCGAACCAACTAACAGCAGAGATATACCAATTCGCATTAAGAACCACCGCCGATTCTCGATACAAACCTTTATCATTATTTTTTCTCTCTATTGACTGATTGTCCAGTTTACTCTTAACACCTCCAGATATTTTTACAACGAAAAAAGTAAACAAAATAGTTACAGCGTGTTACCACTCAGACAAAATATGTAAAGGTGAATTGGGTTCGGAGACATAAATGAATCGATATAACCAATGAGAAAATGCTATAACAACATGAGAATTTGGAGGTTCCAGTTCAAAGTCGTCGATTAATCAAGGGGTCGAGATAACTGATGTAAAATGGCGAATTTGACTCTCTTTTACGCTCGAGATATTAGGGTTCGGCGACATAAAAGTATCGACATAACCGATGAGAAAATGATAAGACAAAGAAGGAATTTGGCGGTTCCACTTCAAAAACGTATAATATAATAGGGTTGGCTAGTTAACCGAGGTCGATATATGTGGGTTCGACTGTAGTGTTTTCAACAACATTTGTCGTCGTGATGACGGATTAAACAGAAGCAATTAAGTATTATTATCTCTTAATTGTTGTTCCCTTTCTACAGTGGGGGTCTATCATAACATTAGTTACTCATAAATACGGACTTAGGAACGTGTTGAATCGGGGACCCGTCAAAATAGCCCAGCGACAAAATAGCCCCCCCGTCAATGTATCCTTAGAAAAAAATATTTATATGAGTTGAAGACATTAGCCGATAACAGATTTCAAATTTGATTAAATGACATGATGGTTTTGATGGTGCTGTTTTGTCGCCGGGCTATTATGACGGGGTGCCTGTTGAATCATTTCATCTTCAACTTAATTATTATTATTGTTATTATTATTATTATTATTATTATTATTATTATTATTATTATTATTATTATTATTATTATTATTATTATTATTATTATTATTATTATTAGTATTATTATTATTATTATTATTATTATTATTATTATTATTATTATTATTCTTATTATTATTATTATTATTATTATTATTATTATTATTATTATTATTATTCTTATTATTATTATTATTATTATTATTATTATTATTATTATTATTATTATTATTATTATTATTACTTATTACAAAATTATTGGTAGTAGTAATACTATAGTAGTATTATCATCATTATTATTATTACTATTTTATTTATTTATTAGACACAATTGAAGGGCCCAGTTGGACGACTAACACAATTGCAAAAACAAAAGCAACGACCGCCGTGTACACAAAGGCAGCATAAAAATTAAATGTAATTTAAGTAACGACTAAAGTCAAGGTCACGTATTATTATTACTGATATTATTATTGTTAATAATCGAGATTTTTAAAAACTGAAATATTTTTTATTAATTTACTGAAATATTCTTATTTAATTAAAAATACAGGCATAGATGACCAAAAATCTCGATCATCTTAGTAACAAATAATTTTACAAATTTCGCATCAATTTCGGAGACATGTTGTTAAATAATTTTTAAACGTTTTGTTGTAGAAAAAGAATATTTTCTGATCAAAGATTAGCAGAATTAGAAGCTCTACTGGCCATTGAAAAAGAAAAGCAGAGAGTTGCCCACGGAGTACTTGATCCTATGGCCATGTGAGTCCTGAATATTTATTAATATGAAATGTTCAAAGTTACGAATGTTTATTAATATAAATTTTGACTATTTGTTAACATACGTCTTAAATATTTATTAATGTTAGTTATGATTATTTGGTAATGTGAGTCATGAACGGGTTATCTACTGATTTTTTCCCATTCTAAACATGGCCCATCGTTTGTAATATATTTTTTTTTTATAACATTCCAACTAATAGTCATATTAATCCTACATTCCATTAAGAAGGACTTGATAATTTTCGATGGATAAATGGATTAAATATTCAAGGCTCGATGCCAAATGAATAAAAGATATGCTTTATTAGCAGCAATATCGTTGAAATAATTGAAAAATACAAACAAACGAATCGATATGATATATTACAATTGATATGAAAACTTTAACTTAATAAAACTATTGTAGTTATAATTAAACTCAAATAACTGTTCCTTAAATTAAACGTTAATATTAATTTATTTATTCAACGACTCATCAAAATCGCCATTATCGAAGGCGTTATTTCGTATTTTAATAATGTTTAATAATAACATTAAAATTTACCAGTTAATTAGATGTTAAATGATAAAAATCTCATTGTAGCAATTTTCTATCCCTGAATATTCAATTTTCTGAGAAACAATGGTTTCCCCTCAAAGCATTTGACCCCTTGAAATCAAAGCACGGCATTGATGGCCTTTTTCTTTATTTCAAAAATATTTTCAAGAATTGAAAATTTTAAAATTTTTCCATGAAAACATCGCAGAGGACTCATCAAGAACTCATATTTGATTTTAGTCTGTTTTTAATCTTTTTCTTTTACTGTCATTTAATTTTAAATTATCAAGGTAGATTTTAACTAGGACTGATTTGCTTTTGAATTTACAATTTTAATGAATTATTTTAAATTGTTTATTTATTTAAACTACTTCAAGACCGTTCAAACAAATCACTCATAGTATTTCATTTAATCTTAAGTAAATAATTGCTTAATAATATTTATTCACCAAATAAATTTAAATATTAACCTAATGGCATCGATTAGTAATTGCTCGACATTCAGTCTCAATGAGGTATTGACGCCATTTTTGCAGACGACGCAGACGATGATCTATTGTATTTAAGCAGGACATAATTTCGAAGCTACCTCAAGCATTTTTTTGACATCCTTATTTGTGTGTTTTCGATGTTTTATTGTATATTTTTTAAATGTCAGTCGAATGAACATCAAAGTGCATCTTCTTAGTGCATTCAGAACTCCCCGCAGCTAAACTGTTTAATTCATTTTGTAGTTTATTATAAAATGAGTTTATTGTTGTGTTGTTAATATTTTCCCATTAAGCTGTTGCTAAAGTTATTGTTTAGTTCTCTTCATCTTGAGAAGAAAAAGCTGGAATGACATCCCTTTGGATATAACCTCATTAAAACGATGGTTCCACGACTAATTGTAACAGTATGATTCATATCATTATATTCTGTTTAAGTTTTGTCTTATAAGTCTGTACCAATAGCGGCGGAGTCCTTGATCGACAACCTAAAATAGTTTTTCAAGAACCCAGCTTTTTAGGAAGGAAACACCTCATCAAATCTAACGTCCTTTCCATAATCTATAACCCAAATCCCTTTTTTCAGAAAATACTTGTTATTTAAGATTATAAATGCTTCTTTATTTTTTTGTTTCTCAGATATGTTATCGTCGTCATGTGTTTTCTCCGCTTTGGGGACGGGAAATAACGGCATCCCCAAACGTGCAATTTCTACTGATGAGATTAATCATGCTACCAGAATAGACTCATTAATAACTTCTCTTAAAAGCCTTGTTTCATTGTATAATTGATTCTAACTGAATGTCTCGATTGATTCCAAAATAGTGTAATTAATGGTTCTTTTGACTGAACGTTCAACTTCATACGTCTTCAGAAAGATTTCAAACCTTCTATTTGACTGTATAATTGATCAGTTCATGTTCAGGATATTAAGAGGAAAGAGTATCACATGACTTGTGATGCATTTGCTTTCAATTATTTAAGATCCCAAATTGATCCTCCAGCTCATTGAAATTAAATGGTCAATAAAGCAGAATTTGTACGAGGATTCAGCTAGAACTGCTGACGTACTTAAATCTTGAACTGAGAATACATAATTCATGAACTTCATGCCGCTTGCTCGTGATGATTTCACCAACTTTCTGTACGCAGAGATTAAGCGAATGACTTCTTCGTAGAGCTATAAATTATGTAACGAAGAAAATTAAAGAAATCGAAACAAAAGTTCATATTTATTGATTTGCACGGGACACGCTCTCGCACGCAGACTGGTCCTCGATTTAGCGGAGTATTAACGCGAACAAAAGAATTAATGATAAATCGATAAATATTGGAACACCTGAATCTAAAACACAAACCCCATTATACACGTCCACATACTCATTATCGCCGAAGAATTTAACGATCGCGAACGTACGTCATTAGCAATTATCGTGGTTTCCAGATGAAAGAAAGTCTTGATGGAACGCTAATTGAGTCGCAGCTCTCTTCGGTGCTGGCTTTACGTTGGCGCTCGGTACGATATTAGTGACTTGACAACTTAAGCCGTATTAGGTGCACCATGAATAATCTGATAATTTATGCAGGGCGCATGTTGAACGTTACTCGCATAATCTATGTTACTGCTAAATAATGCCAAAGCAAAGTTATCTTTTGTTTTACTTTTTGCAGAGGAAGACGAAAGCGAAATCAGCCTGGAATGGTCGAACATTCTCAAGTGGGGAAGGCAGAACAATGATTTCTTGAAGATTTTACTTATGTTTTACTTAGCGTTGTGGCAGTTTAAAGTTCCTTCGTTTTAAGTAAATTATTTTTCATGCTCGAAGAGTAATAAATTTAAGCAAACAGTTTTGTTTATTGTTATGAATGTATCCTAAATATGAATTCACATCACTAAAAACTTTCACTCTCCGATCATAAACTCCGTAACAATGAAGGATAAATCCTTCCAATCAAACCGAAGCCAACTCTTAAAAAGTTTGTTTTTTGAATTATCAATGTCATCGATCAGATTAAAACAAGCCACTAACGATATATAATTTCATTTTTACTTTTTGAAATTGTTTATTGTTAAAATTAAATTACAAAATATTTTGCAACACAGATGACTGGAATAATTTGCAACACATTCACATCTAGAATTTAAAGTTTACTTCTTGTTTTGAACGGAATATCAAAAATATGTTAACAAAGAGACTATTTATAAATTATTATTAATAAATCAACTAAATTAATGATGGGTATCCTAACACTAAATCTATTTTATACAACTTTTTCTCTTGTTAGTTAAATGGGTCCACAAATCATGTTTTTTACATCAAATTTCTTGTAGAAAATCATTTCAAGATGATTCAATTTGGAGCTGAGATCACACAAGGGATGTCCCCCTGAAGCGGAGTACAAATATTTATAACATTGCAACAATATTACTTTAGCTTTCAGATGTGATAAAACCCAAAACATATTGATTTTTTTTTTATAAATGTTATTTGTATTATCTTTTACGAGCTTGAAACACTAACTTATTCAAGATATCAGTGCAGCTTGCCCTTCCCACTTGAAATAAAGTGAAATAAATTGGAAAAATTAGGATTAAAAATTCAATTACATATTATGCATAATTTCATAATAAACAAATACTTAAAGTTAAAAGTTAAATAATGTATGCAGACGCCCATCTCTTTCGGTATTAAATTAATTCTGCCATTGGTTGGATATTTCGTTGTAGAGTTGATTTTTATTTAATTTCATAATTTTTTTATGGGTTACTTGAAAATTTGAGTTTTAAAATATGTGTTAAAATAAGCGTTCAATTATTAATAACAACAATTATTACGAATTTTAATTAGTCAAATCAACATGTTGTTATTGCCATTTCGTTTTGCAAAATATGAGCAAACGCTCTTCAAGTTTTCGGGATTTGCACAACAGGTTGGCCGAATGGAAGGCATTCCTGCACGAGGCGGTAATAACAACAGTCGTTGTCAGGAACTTCATTTTGGGCATGGGGGCAAAGGCCCCCTTGACTTTAGAGTAAATAAAAAAAAATCATCTCCTCAAGTTGTGCGAGGGTTTGTCCCCTTCCCCTTTGAAAAAGCTTAAATGACGTCTCCAGTCGTTATGTGCCATGTTCGCAGCCCAGGCTGCACTGCCAGAGAGCGCCCTCGGGTAGGGGCGCTATATAAATGATGGATCGATTAAGAAGTGCCTTCACATCCTATCCGGATACATAAGGACTCAAAAAATAGGCTAAATACAAATACAAATATTGCAAATGTGGTCCAATACGAGAAGCAATGTAATAATGATTATAAAAAACGCCATGAAAAATCTTGCCATGAAAGAAATCCTAATTACGTTAAAAGTTTGACTAAAAAAGATAAATCATTTTGCTTTGTTTGTTCGTTATTTTCTTATGGACCTGGGCGTGAATGTAGCGAACAAGCTTTTATTTGGAAGGAGTAAAAAAAATTTCGGGAAAATGAAAAGCCTAGGAACCCAGAAACAAGGAAAGCTTGTTTTGTGTTTTTTTTTTAATCGCACAAGGCAGCCATTGCTCTGTTGCCATTGGAGATGGACTGACAAAATTTTGGTGTGACCGTCGACCGCCTGACCCGCCAAACCGTCGGTTGTCTTTTGACGGACGACAAAGATTTCTTTAACCGTTAATCGTTGGATTCCTCAGTTAAAACGAATCGAACCGGTCAAAGCTCGTTTTGACTCGTTTTATCAAAGGTCTGAGTTGGTTATGATAGTTCCTGCAAACAATAAATATCGATAAGATATTAACTAAACATTTTGTGGGGTTGGGAAAAACTGTCCTTTATGCCTCCCACTGTATTTGCCTTCGGTACGTCCCTGGATCGCACGTCAAAACAAAGAGTTCAAAATAAATCGATAGGTTACGCTAAATATTCTTTATTTATATAGCAAAATTATTAATCAGATTTTAATTAAAATTGTATTTTTGAAATTAAAACAACTTTAAAAAGCAAGAAAATGTTTTACAAAACTCTTCATTATTAAATTCCAAACTCATTCTATATCCACAAAACATATATGGATAATTTATTTTTGCCTTTTACCTGCGAATGAACTACAATTATCTGACATTATTATTAATATATAGTAAAAACTGTCTACACGGACACCTTTATATTGGGAAAACTGCTTCTAAACTGCTGTTTTTTTTTCAAGAACGGATATTTTTGTAATACATTTTGACGCTTAATGACAGTGCTAAACTAAGAACCTGTCAAACTTTAATAAGAGCATGCCTGAAATGGTTCCTAAACTTGCTCATATTCTTGCTCATACATTTATTGCTCATACGGTTTTTTAACTTAAAAAATTTATGCTTATGCTAGATTTCTAACTTCCTGTTTCGTCCAGTTTCGGTCTTGTTTAAGTGACTTTTGATCGATTTTCAATAGATTGTTCTCGATAAATTCTCAGAAAAGACAATGGTTGCCGTTGGAAAAGAAACGTGAGGTAATTTCTGCTTACGAAAAACTTAGCAAGGACTTCAAGGTTAGCCGACATCAGCAAATGAGTACATGAGAGGCAATGTCATGCTTCAAGAACTTTATATTAAATTTATATTATATTTATATTAACTGGGATTTCTTATAAATCAATTAGAAAAGCTAAGCCAGATTAATAATAAGATGAAGATGCATGGGAGAAAAAGTTTACTCGTTGGGTCTTTATAAGAATAACAAGTTGAACAGAAAACTTTATTGGCTGTCAAATATTCAGAACCAGAAACAAGAACGGAAATATCGCTAATGGCTGACAAGTACGTATTCGCATGTAACGTCGCATAACTCGCAATCCCTATCGTTCAACCCCCGTACCCACTCTCTCGCTCCCGAGGCCTGTTCCTTTTATACGCCAAGATGGCGTCACAACGTTCTTGGATAATTCTTTATCATATCCTGATTTAGTTTTGTCCAACTTGAAGATGGTATTTTTTTTTCTGTTAATCTACGCTAACTCAACACCTTTTTCGGAAGACATATCAGTGGAATTATCAAGAATTCAGGTCAAGATCTGGAAGGCAAAGTTAAGGGACACAGAAAGGAACAAACTACAATAACAAGTTTTTTAATAAATTGTAATAACAACATTTTCTTATTATGTTTTGTCTAAAAATGTGGTAAATTGTCTTCTAATTATAAATTTTGGTGGGTTTACCATTTCCCGTGGTTTAACATAGACAGCTTGATATAAGGCAAAACTGACTATAGGGTCATTTTTGGCTCCAAAGTTAAAGTGTCCCTATAGACAGTTTGTAATTAAGTTGCCCTGTACTTGTTAAAGGGCAACAATAAGTATTGAAAATAAATAGATATTTATTTATTTACAGACACAAATACATACTTATTAAACATTAATTAACATGCTAAATGATAAGGTGATCGAAATATAGTTATTTGATGAAGTGCTTGAAATAAACAAAATATCCTGACAACCACGATGATGGTAATGATTATAAAATTTGATAATTAGAATGTTGAGGTGTCAATATTATATGGTATAATATTTTTTAGTTAAGTTAAGGTTATAATATGTTATAATATTTTTTATTTAAGTTAAGTTAAAAACTTTTCTTCTTTCCCCTCTGAAAATTAATGAAACGAAGTCCTCGTTGATTTGCACGATGTTTATTGGTCACTATTTAAAGTCTGATTAAAACCAAAACAAAAACAATTTTAAAACAATATTATTAATTATTATTAAGATATTATTATTATTATTATTAATTTTATATTGTTACAATGTGCTTAGACGTGTTCCTTAATACATGACACACCAACATTACAGTGCAAAAGAAATTAAATAAGTAAATAAAAATACTTAATTAGAGAGAACAGGACAAAAAGGAACTGAAAAGGACAAAACATTATTTCTAACTCGTTTAATAATTGACGATTGTGGTTAACATAAAAGCAATAAAAGAAAATATAAGATTTTTAAGTGGGTTTTAGCAGAAAATCTATCCTGAGGTTGGAGGGAATTGATAAACATTCCAAGTAAGTTTAAGTACTCGACGTACTAGTCTCACTTAAGTTTGAATAGAAATAAGCAAATATGCCCTGTGGCGCCAAAGTCCATTAATAGATTTACGTCATCTTGGAAAATGTCAACCATTCCACAAAGGTTCGGATTACCAAGCCATTAGGGACTGTTATTAGAATGAAAAGTAATACTCGTTTTCAAAAACTATCGATTGATTAGTAATGTAAATAGATTGAGTTATTGACTAATAATAAGCTAGACATGCAAAATTAGGCGTTAATGTATTTGACAATTTGAAACTTATTCGACAAAATAATGTCACACTTAATTAGAATTACTTTATGAAAGCATTTTATTAAAACTAACATTTTATTGAAACTAACACTTTTGAATTTCTCCAGCGTCTGCTGACCACCTAAAACTCCAATTTGGAGTGCAAGACAAACATCAGAACTCATTAAAACATTTCTTGAATTTTGTTACCAACTCCGACCTGAACTTTACAGGAACATCTAAATTATTATTATTATTATTATTATTATTATTATTATTATTATTATTATTATTATTAATTATTATTATTATTATTATTATTATTAATTATTATTATTATTATTATTATTATTATTAATTATTATTATTATTCTTATTATTATTATTATTATTATTATTATTATTATTATTATTATTATTATTATTATTATTATTATTATTATTATTATTATTATTATTATTATTATTATTATTATTATTATTATTTTATTATTATTATTATCGTTTGAAGATCCTTCAAGTTGTGAATTTATAGAAATATTAAATGCTCGAACA
The DNA here is from genome assembly GCA_021613335.1 of Whitmania pigra. NCBI lineage: Eukaryota > Metazoa > Annelida > Clitellata > Hirudinida > Haemopidae > Whitmania > Whitmania pigra. The sequence goes on from JAJTWR010000469.1 coordinate 121,122, forward strand.
TTTGTTTCGATAAATTCTTGGGAACGCTGAAAACAAAGCATTTCCAGGAATGGAAAGGTGAACAATTTCTTGGAGCCATGTTTTCATCAACTTACGTTTTGGCACATTTACTCGAACTAAAATCGTAATAAACCGCTCAACTGTCGGCATGCAGTTAAAAAGCTGAACAAGGCAGATGAGAAAGACTCTCATCTTTATGGCAATTCATTCGAGTGAGCGTTGGAAACAAGACTGCTGATAAGCGAATTACTTCGAAGCATTGTACGAAACTCGGTCAATTCCTTAATTTGAGCAACGAGTTGAATAACAGGACAGCTAATTAATTAGCGAGATTATTTTCGTGATTCCTCGAGTTTAAGTCTGAAACAAAGATTGCTTCTTGACCTATCGCTCCGGGGTGAAGTTTTCGAAAGTTTGACCAGCACTTTAAGTTCTTAAGTTGAAAGTGTTGTGGCAGACAAGGAAACCTTTGACTTTCAGATTTTAAGACGTCGAAAATATTTTAAGACTTGCATAAATAATCGTCCTGTAAGAATACAACCTGCCAAAAAGTAACGAAGATTTTGTTCAACCAGCAACATCGAGATTTTACGTCAATCGTTTCTTTCGTTCAATCAAAAGTAGCCGCAGAGTTTGTGGCGCCGACCCGACCTCAAGTATTTCCGCTGAACCTCCCGAAACCTCAAGAAGTGTTTTTCATTATCTTTTCCTGTCTCGTTCAATAAAAACTAATAAAAAGCTAAAAACTGTACGAGTTAAAAATATTAAGTGCGATTTCCTTTTGATTATTAACTCCAAAGTTCAGACGTGAGAAAAGACGACTCGAACTTATTTTTTAATTTCTTGGAAACTTGGAAGTTCAAATGATATCAAAGAAGCGAATCCAGCTGAGAAAAATCCGCGCTTTATTCGCCTGTGAACATGCGACGCCTGCCATATAAAGGTTTTACTCTGCACTGCGCTCGGTTCATGTTTGCCTAAGTAATCACCCAACAGAGGAGCTTTATATGTGTGAAGTTTTTTCTGTTTGTCTAGTCTCTTCTTGACTTTTTGACTGGTACGTTTTACGTGACAAAGAAGTTGGAAGCAGAAACATAAAAGGACATCGGACATCTTTCGGCATCAAAAGGTCGCAGAGTCAATTCGTGGCTCAATCAAGTCGGTTGTTCTCGGAAACACACGCCATGTTTCAGATTTTTTTCGGATATCAGTATAAATTGTGGCTTGTTAAAGTCAGACTCTAAAGAAAAAAGCGTTTTATGATGTCCGAATAGCATAGAAAAGATATGAATATCGTCTCGCTTTCATACGTTTTGTTCCTGCAAAATCTTTGCTTCAATTCAAGGGTTGTCACCGCTTTGACTCTGGCTCCGGTTTACTGGAATTCTTCAAATTATGTGTTAGATTTCGTTTCTTTAACATTTGCTTAGAAATCCTTATAAACATCTTCAATAGCTTTCACAGCTTAAGTCGTTTGATAGAATTTGCTTTATCTTTCATTAACCACACGTTGAAATTAAATTACATTTGAAACGCTTTTATAAAATCAAAGTTTCGGTTAATGACGATTCTTAATTTCAGATTTAAATCCAGCAAAAACATTCATCTAATCGAGGTGAGTTTGAACGATGAAATCGACTTCATCTGTCCATTCTACGAAGATCTGAAAAGTTCACACATCGAATATTACATCGTATATCAGGTTTTTGAGACTCCGTTTCATTGGAAAATGATTGCGCTCCGTCAATAATAAGTCCAATTGTCTTCGGTCGATGACGATGTCGATGATGACGATGGCTACAACTATGATTATGATGTAGTGCCACTGAATGTCATCATCAGCTTCAAATGGCATCAACAAACGCATGAAAACATCAATGCATCAAATTTATTATCAATATCGAAGCACGTCACAGACGAAATTGAACGAAAGCAGTTTTGTTGATTCCAAAAGCAATCAACAAACTTTGAGAGACAAGTGTTTGAGTTTATCATCTGCCTATGTAGGTTATCTTTGATCTACGCTCCGATGTTTGAGACCTATAAATTGTTTCTATGAGAGCCATTGGCCTTTTAAGTGGCACCTTTTGTTAGCATTCAAATTACATCTTCGCATGTTTTTATAATGCTTTTATGCATTTCATTATTTTTCTTCTTTTGAACTCGATTGTAATTTAACTGAACATTCTGATGACGAGGTATTACTCGACAGACTTTTATTTTCCTGTTTAAACGAGCAGGTAGATGGCAGACTGACTTGAAACGTAACACGCCAACCTAACAAGAAATAATAAAATAGGCACCGTTACAAAGCGAAATGCTTTTTTTTCTCTCTTAAGATTTCTTTTATTTCAAATGAAAGGTGAAAGAGAAGAACTACAGGACTTGCCACATCGGTGACAACGACTCCCCAATTATGATCCTCAATTGCAGCAACCCACTCCAGAAAAAGAGGTTCACTCTTCTCTTTGAGTCATTCCAGGCCATTCCCAACGTTCCCGAGTTTATACCTGGTGGAAAATATTACTTCATAAGTGAGTGCTCCACAAAATGAATGTCTTTTTAACCAAAAATTTATCTAAACCAGAAAGATTTAAATTCCAAAGCTTGAAGTGTGTTCAACAATCAGCTGGATTATTCCTATTTACGGTCTTCTAGCAGACAATAAATTGCCCCTTATTTTCATATAAACTATTTGATTTATTGTTGTTATTATTATTAATTAATTATTTAATTAATTGATAAATTAATTGTCTTAAAATCAATTGAAACAAAGAAGCATGGCTGACCGCATTTGTCTCTCGTTTCTTCGAATGTTTCACTTCTAATTGTTTCGTCGTCGAATAATAATTGTTTCCAATTACATCATTCTTAACGAGATGGCCTTGACACGAATTCATTCAATTTGGCTTTTATTTACGTTCCTTCTCATTGGCTGTCTTTGTAGTTTGAATTCTTTGCGCATGCGTCTCAAAGACTGTCCTTGATTTGTCGAGGAGTCATCAAGTCTCTCCCGGAGCAATGAAAGTTGATAAAAACCAGCGATAAGCAACTGTTTCAGGAAGATATCGAGAGATGTCAATTTGAAGAGGACAATAAAAATGATCAATAAAAATGATCATGCATCACTGATGGGGGTCCCCGATTGCCGCTTCATGGCACAAAACTCCAACTGACTGTGACTCGAGGCAATGATTTTAATCATGATGATGGTTGTAGTGGCGATGAAGATGATAATGATGGCAATGATGATGAAACTGAAAATAATGTCGATGATGATGATGGTGATAAAGGTGATGAACTGGCGAAGTGTGAGGTTGATTGATGATCTCCCGACATCTTTCGATGTGATGATGTAATTGTGTGGACGGCATCAGTAACCGGCTCTTTATGCCTCTCAGCATTAAGTGTGTCAGGTACTTATGTCGACGTACACTTGAATGGGTGACCAATACCAGACTGCTGGCCTCAAATAGATTCATTTATCACTTTTATCCAAACAAAGGCAAACCTAGTATTGAGCGATTGATTGTCTCCGAACGTTTGCTGTTGTTGTTGGAGTTACAATTAATGTCAGTTGTTGTCGTGAATAATAACCTTTTGACACTCGCTGTGATTCTGCTCATATTCTTGGCGTGAGTTGAAACATTTTTCGAAAGCTTCCTATTAATTTAGTTCCTGTCATGAAAAATTGGTTATTTGAGCTTCTCAAGTTCCATCTCATTTCCTGTCTTGGCGAGGAAGCCAACAATTCTTAAACATATTTCTTCACAAAGTATTAATTGTATTTTTTACCTAAAAATATTTTCTAGTTTTTCTATTTTTCTTTTTTTTACCAGCGACATCTACCGGCCAGTACGATGGTCTGATGAACACGCATCTTGGTGCCTGCCACTCCAATCACATGAAGCTCATCGTCAGTGTCTCCTGTCAATCGACGAGTCAGTTTCACTTTCACTTTTTATGTCCAAATAACCCTTCGTTTGCAAAGAATCAATTATTTACTAGAATCAATTACTTACCTCCTAATAAACTTAATTCTCTAAATTAGATGTTTAGGTGAATTTTTTTAAATATAATTTCTAGGCCATTTTAAATATTGAACATGGTTATATGTGAAATGTATAAAACCTTGTTAAATGTGAAATATAGTTTAAAATATTTAGTATCAACACGGTTTTATTAAAAAAAAAAAAAAAGCGGTGCGATTAGATTGTTGTTTTTCTCGGTGGAAGTGAGCAAAAAACATCATCGGTACACTTAACTGGCATCTGTTGTTCTAAAGATCGTTTTCTCATGGAGTTTCAAATCCTTCTGATGAGGTTGCGTGATCTCAACGTCAATGAGTCCACGATGGATCAAAACAACTCGAACCCGCGTACGCTCTCAAGTGCTCTCAAAAATACAACAACAACAACAAAACCCTGCCTAATCTCTCCTGCCAATTAAGATCTCTCGCACTTTCTACTAACAAGCAGTTCTTCATTACAAACTGATTTATTTATCAACGTCGCGAGTTATTCAGGTCGGCATGTTCATCTTCATCAGATAATATTTTATCCCTAGAGCGTTCAAATTGTTGGCATCTCAGACAAAGCACGTCAGATGTGCTGGTGATCTGATGACCTGGGCGTTGTAATGATGAAATATTCATTAAAATTATTCATTATTATTTCATCGCTATAAGCAGAAAAATTCAAATTGCCAAATCCATGGTTAATTGTTAATTGAAAATGGCTCGATATTTTGTCTTTTTCAATATTATTATTTATTGTTATCAAGCGAATATCCACATGTGGTTTCCGTTACGATCTGAGATGTATTGTTGGTGCTGCTGCCGCTATTTGGAAATCAGTCTAAATGATAACTAATAATAATAATAATAATATAATAATAATAATAATAATAATAATAATAATTAATAATAATAATAATAATAATAATAATAATAATAATATAATAATAATAATAATAATAATAATAATAATAATAATAATAATAATAATAATAATAATAATAATAATAATAATAATAATAATAATAATAATAATAATAATAATAAGGTGCATCTATAACAGCCTCTCAAATAAATTGACTTAGATTTAATTAGGTAATCAATTATTCCGAAAGGTAATGCATTCTATTAGAAACATAAACATCATCATATGTTATCGTCACAAAAATTTAAAAATTAAACACATTTAATTAAACAAAAGGATTTGTTCTTTCCATTTTTTAAAAAGAAATTCAATTACAAACAAAGTACAAACAGCCTTAGTGCGTTGATGCTTTCCTAATAATAACATTAAGACCTATTAAGGACTGTCAATACGTGTATCGTTATTAATGCAATCAGAATTAGTATCATTAATACAATTGATAATACTATAATACATACTAACGTTAATAATACAATGATATAATAATAAGTTATAAAATTAATTATTATTATTATATATACTAACGTTAATAACACAATTGATAATACATTCCCAACAAAACAAAGATGCTTCTGCTTCCATTGATATTTCGATTACGCTTCGGAAGCACGTCTAATTTGCTGTTGTTCGCAATTTTTCACAGCACATTCTTGCTGTGATTGTTGTGATTGTGCTCGTCAGGCATCCATCCATCCATCTGTCTGCCAAGTTTCGATCCTCAGAATCTGCTTTTAGAAGAAGCAGGTTAAAAAAATATTTAGAGCTAAATATTCAATGCTCTACGAAGACTGGACCTAGCGTTAGTCTTCAGTGGAACGAGCGTGTTCTCGTAGTTTTTCAGAAAATAAATCATTCGCCACTGTTGTGACTTCTCAAAAAGAGGCCAGTCATAATAATAATAATAATAATAATAATATAATAATAATAATAATAACAATCATAATCATAATAGACTTAGTCAAAGCAGCGTAAGCGTTTCGTTTAACTGGCCTCAAATGTGAGTTGTAAAATATTGTGTGGAAATTGTGTCTACGCAAAGACTCCACGCCGCGAGTTATGCATCGTTGGCAATGATGCTAAACTTAATGATCTGTTAACGTCGAACATTATTTCTCCATGCTAAGGAACTTTGTACCGAATGACACAGTTTTGCCTTGAATTAACTCCCAATGGATTTCCTATTCCCGCTCGTACGCAGGCTCCAGAGTCGTGTCGAATTCTCCTATTTCTGATTTCGTCTTCCATTCAATAGTGGAGTTATAATCCATGAGCTGTCAATCTTGAACAGCAGTCGTTGTGTTTCTGTCCCGCTGTGGGTCTTAAAGTGAATAAAAATTATTCAAACCGAGTCGTTCGTACTTAGAAAAAGAAAAATGAATTGCGCATTCAGATTTGTCATCCCTGTCGATTTTTGATGACCGACCTGCTGAGCTCGTCACAAGAGGGCACGTTTTATTGCCTTCCTCTGCCGATCTGTACTTCCATTGCTGCTAATTTCCTACTACTTCTGTCCCATTACGGCCATCTGCAAGCCATATTTTATTTATTACTTCCCCCTCCCAAACCGAACACGTTCGTCTTTGTAATGAACAATTTACTCAAAAACCTTTAGATGGATTTAATTATTTTTAATTTTCTTACAGCTTCAAGTCACAACAGACTTCAGCACTCGGTACACGTTGCTGCCACTTCCAGACAGAGCAAGTCTCAGTCTCACAAGTCCTCAACATCTAACAAATCTCAGCGTACGTTTCCCAATCTACCTGGTTGCTCCTGCCTCCACGATAAACAACATAATGATGTCGAAATTCAGCCGCTTTATGATTTACTACTGCCCAGCTGAGAGAATTATCTTTCTGCCTTTTAAGCAAAAAGCTTTTTCCATTCAATTTGTACAGATCAGCTTTAAGTGTCTGTACTGATTCAATTTTGTCACATTTTCTATCTGGACCTGATTTTCACAACTATACTATAAAATGTATTTGAGATGAAAATGAGAAATTGCTCACTATTCAAGCATTTCTAAATAAATTTTTCTACTACGGCAGAATAAAAAAAAAACATGACACACGGAACATGAAACATGGAAATATTAAATTATATTTTTCAGATATTCTCTGGAGAAAGCGTAACAGGAACCTAGTGACTCCGTTGATGCCGAAGCACGATTTGCTGTCAAGTCTGTCAGACTCGTCTCAGGAGAATGGACCAACAAATTATCTCCTCACAACGCTTTTCACACTTTCCCTCTGGTTTAATAGGTAGCAGAAGGCCTGCTTTGATCATGGACAGTGTCTGCCAATGTGTACATTTCAAGATGCTCCTCGTGTACATAGTTTAAAAGTACCATCCGATTCCAAAGTTTAGTTTGCATTTAGTGTTCTGTCGTATTATTGAACATCATGAGTTAGGTACTTTACGAACGCTTCCAGGAAATGGTTGAATATTTTTTAGTCCGACGCGGATTTAACTTCCATTTTTGTAAAGAAGATATTGTACATCTGGAAAACATGTTTCTGCATTTCTGTATAGTTTCTGCATTTCAATCAATCTCGTGGATTGCAAAGTGGCCACAAAATGGTGGGAAAAAAAAAGAATCACACATCGCACTTATGAGAATATTGTCGTTAGGATGTTATTACTTAAAATCGTGTGTTATCATAGATTGAAGATATACTCAGGAAATTACACGAACGACTACAAAATGCAAGAAAAACAGGCGCATTAGGCAATTTTTGTTCAACTCTAGGTGATGGAGAATGTGTCATAGATAGAGAATAAAGGCGCCGATGAAAGAACTTTGATTAAATTTGATAAAAGCCTGCTTAATCGAAATTATTTGCATCTGGTGCTTATATTTTAATTATATGCAAATTTCGTATTCTTAAAATAAATAAAATCTCTAATTGTTGCTGGATTAAAAAATTGTTTAAATATGGACAACCATTGTCAGGCTGACCGTGCCTGTCAATGTTTAATTTTGGTTTTCATCTGAGAGAAAGTTATTTGACTGGTTCATGAATGGAATTTGTTGACACTGATAAACTGGTTTGAAATGTTGCGCCCGACGATAAGATTGAAATAAGGTAGTGATTAAATCCATTCAATCCAAATGTCAACTTATGACAACATATGACTAATTAAATAAATTTTGCTGTGGAAATTGTAAACTTATCATCTCTTAAAAACATACATCACCTTTAGTAGGAGACTCAAGCATACGTGAACAAATAACACCTTGGACAGATAAATAGGATCCTCTGCCTCCTTAAATCTTTGTTCATTGAAAACATTTAATCGGATCATCTTAAGGAACTTATTGTTTCTGTTGAGCCTCCTTATAAATGTTTGTGTTTTTGATTTTTATATTAATCCCGTCACTTGTAATATCCCATCCAACAACATATCCGTTGCATAAGCTGAATGCAGTATTTACAATTTAACCTTAAAAATAGTTTTAAAACGTATACATTGGTACAATGTGCCAATAATAAACATTTCAAATGAAGATCAACGCATGATGACTGCCTACAAGATGAATTGGCAAGTATCGGCTGTAATTGGTTTTGGCTAAAGTATTTGTTATGCATGAGGCATTTAAAAAGCCTAAATTACCAAATTATTTTTAATCGCAGATGCTTTCGCTTCAAAAGAAGCCTGGGACTCCTCGTTTATCATGCATTATTTCTAAGGTAACTAGGACTAATAAGCAAAATTAGTAACACGAAACAAACATTTTAGGAACTTGTGAAAGGAAGACAAAGAGAACAAATTAATATCAATAATTACGAACTATTACGAAAAAAAATCTGGATGTGATAAATTCGTCGCCCGTGAATCATAATCCAACAAATTGGATTTGTTGCAAACAGACAAAGTTGATGCATTGCCAGAAGCCTTTGTCCATGTCCTAAGCCTCGAAAGCTTAACCCGGCCCTAGGGTGCATCATAAGTGGCGTTCCTACACTGCTATTGTGATGTGATGGAATTGAATAAAACTCAGACACTTACCAATCTCCGATTTGGGCTCAAATGTTGATTCAATTTTACTTACGCAAGTGAGCAAAAAAATAAAGATTCCACGATAAGAGAAAGTTGCTATAAAAGTTACATGTTTAAACTACTGCAAGATTGCGTACCATAATAGTGGCGGATCTAGAACACTTTGGCGGCGGCAGAGCTACTAAATTTTGCGTTCAAAGTGATATATTATTCAATTCAAATATATTTAATTATTTTTCATATATTTTACAAATTACGGGGAGCGTCGTGGCCACTATTCCATATTTTGTTAAAGGCCTCGGGTCTGCGGAACGGTTAACCCGTTCGCGCGATAATTACATCACATAATTATTATTATTAAATTACATTACGTTAATTAAGTTAGGTCAGGAAACCATGAATTTTGACAAGGAGACACTAAAACTCAAGAAAATGTGTTGTCAGTTACTCAAGAACATTTACAAACTTTTCCTAGTCGTAAATGCCTAGCAACAAAAACAAATAACCACATGTACAAAATCTGCCACAAATGATTATTAAACGTGACTTAAAAATTAGTAAACGAACACTGTATATGAAAGCATATTGGATTAAATTTTGGATATGATAAGATATAATATTATTGATATATGATTATAGTTTGATTTTATATTTGACAAAAATGAGAATTTGAGAGCCTTTGTTCTAGAATTCATCGTGGTTCCTTATAGCTTCACCGAAATCGGTGGCTTGAGAACCAACAAAAACTTCAAAGTTATTTAAAACTTCCTCCCTTGACAAGACACCATCCTGATGGAGCAAAATATGTTTTTACACTCCAAAATAACAATTACAAAAAGTTAATAAACTAACCCTATTTTCATCAGAAGCATAAATGAGATGGTTGGTTTCAGCAACAATATGGTTATAACCATCAGGAAGGATCCATGCTTTTACTTCCTCCTTATCCAAAAAACCATCAGCATTTTTATCCCTGTGTTTATCAAAATTATCCTTCTCATCAGCAAGCCAATCTGGTTCTTTTCCATCTTCTGGCCATAAATCCTCTGTGAATGAATTCATTTTATTGATTAATAATGATACTAATAATTCTGATTATAATATTTGTGATGATAGATTCTATTGGTTCTGTTAAGTTTCAATGACCAAAAAGTAATTTGCTTAAACTTACTCAAGTATTCAGCCTTGCTTATTTTGCCATCATTATCTTTATCAATGTCTTCAATTGTTTCCTGAAATTTATGGACAATAGTTATTTAATTATCAGCAATAAATATTATTTTTTTTATATTATTTACAAGATGGTATGACCTAATAACACTGTATAATTTAAAGACTAACCTCAATAACAAGGTCCTTCATGAAATTGGATTCTTCAGGGTGCAGAAAATCTGTGAACTCCTCGATCGTTAGGTAGCCATCATTATCCTGATCAGCCTTGTCCCAACGCTTCCTGTCCCTCTTTAAGTGAGAAGCAAACCTAAACTTCTTATTAACAGTCTCATCACTTTCATCTGTTTGAAAGACAAAATTATAAAGAATTAGATTATTCTGATACATTATATTTAGTTTTAAGGTCTGTAAACTTAACAAAATTAAACTTAAATGCTATTTAATACTTAGAGCCACCAAAGAACACTTAATAAAGGAATAAGTGATTAAATTGTCTCAAAACCCAAACAAAACAGAGTGAGGTTTTTAGCTGAAGTAAATTAAATTTGAGAACTGATTCACAAAAATGAAAATGTTTTGAAATTGTTTGATACCTGCTAACTGACCATAGGTTTTTTCTTTGTAGTGACCCCAACGGAGTGAACCATTTTCATGACCCTTGTAATTGACCCATTGAGATTCAACATTTCTTTTTATAAACCTCAATTGAACATATTCAATCCATTCTTCCAATTCCTTGCTTGTCACCATTCCATCTCCATCTTGATCAATTTTGTCATAAATTATTCTGAAAAAAGATGTGCATAATCATTATTAAACTTAATGATTACCGTTCTAAATAAAACATACCCTAGCCTTTGCTTGCTCTCCTCAGGTGACAAATTCTCAAAATATTTCACTTGATCTTTCCCAAGGAATGCCTGGTGGTCATATTCCTGCCTATCTTCGTCTGGTGCAGGAGGAGCCTTCACAGGATAAAATTAATCATGATATGAACTTATACAAGTATTTCATCTAAATGAAAATAAGTTTGTTAAGTTCTTAGTGAAGACTTACTAAATCCACAACTCTTGACTGAGGTAAAATTGACGAATGAGCAAAGGCAAGACAGACGATCGTGAACCAGGGCAACATGTCGCCAAAAGAGAACTGCAAAAGTAATGTTTGAAACACGCTTGTGTCACTTTAGCTGACGTGTAGCCTAATTATGTATCTAAGACAAAACCAATTGTTTCGACATAACAAGTAGTAGTGATCAAATTTGATATCAAATTAAAACAAATAAGCTTTAAGAGGTATGAATAAAATCTAACATTAATGTTTCTCACAGTCCGAAATGCTGACAAGTTCTCTTCCACGCTCCGCCTGCTGAAACATCATCTCAGCAGAAGAACTTTATTCCAGAGGGACCATGAATATTTATGAGTTTCCGAAATTATATATCTGCACCATAACAGCTCCGAATAAGTGCCACCACATCGTCAAATATTTTTGAAAGTTTTTGGTCACTCGAGTACATTGAATCTAATTTGAGGTTCACTTTTAATATTTCGTGTTTGTTGATTGCGATTAGATCGGTATCACGTCGGACATGTCGCAAATTACAGACTTACAAAGTTAGTAATTAGATTTGTTAGACTTTGGATTTGTCATACAACTTATAATTGCTTTTAAATGAGGTTTTTTTTCTAGAAATTGGCGTGGGCTTGGCAGGATTTGGGATATCATTTTTGTTTCTCGGAATTTTACTGTTTTTTGACAGAGGCTTATTAGCAATTGGAAATGTAAGTGGCCGCGATGGCTAAATTTTAAAGTTATGGACCAGTATGTTTATAATATCATGATTTGGTTTTGAAGGTACTATTTATAAGTGGACTGACCCTAGTTATAGGCTTAGGAAGAACTTTCAGGTTTTTCTTTCAAAGCTACAAATTTAAAGCTTCCTCTTTATTTTTTGGAGGATTTTTCGTTGTATTACTGGGGTGGCCCTTTGTTGGAATCATCATTGAATTATATGGATTCATACTTCTTTTTGGGTAAGAATGAATTTGCTAGTGTTTTAATATTTGCTGATTTAATATTTAATGATTTATACTCCATTGATATTTACTGTTTCAATATTCTAAATATATGTACAAATGTTGCAGGGGTTTTATTCCTGTGGCTGTGAATTTTTTGAGAAGAGTGCCTGTCATCAGCATGCTCCTTAACTTTCCAGGGATTAGCTATGTAAGGGGATTTGCATGATTATGCTGCACAATTTTTTCCCAGAAATATTTTTCTTTTAATATGCAAATTTAAATGAAGTTGTATTTGTTGATTTTAACGATACAATAAAATTGTACAACATGTTGCATTCCAGCTCGTCAACCTGACAGGGAAGCCAGAGGGAATGGCCTGAAATATCTCAGATCAACAAATCATTTTTTGTTATGGTGCATGCATTTATAATTTTCGCAGTGTGATCAGCTTGTTGGCAATTTTAAATACGTTAGGAAATAGACAATTTTGTGGTGGTGTTCACCTTAAATGATTTTGGCTGACTGTACAAGCTTTTGCTAATATTATTTGTTTTTATTTATTAAGCATGTAATAAATTTATTTATTTGTTTTACATTTTTTCCTACTTTCAATAAAACCATTTCGTTCCTCCTTTTTTCTGGTGTTATTTTCGAATATTTAGGAGTTGGTTGCCAATGACAACGTCGTGGCAAGTACTCTGATCGACGAAATTTCATTTCCGATCGAATTGTCACAAAAAAAAAATGTGCGACGAGGAGAATAGTAAGCCTCTGTTGAACCTGGAAAATATGATAGGCTTCCAAGGTAAGTGCTTAAGCTTCGTCACTTAAAATGAGTGATCAGACGAATATACATGATTGCCTTGTAAGGTTTCGTGACTGGGGGACTATTGGTTCATCCCGACGGTCAGCATCTTGTTTACCCTGTTGGCTGTACGGTTGCCGTGGAGAACCTGGCAAGTGGAGCACAGAAGTTTTTGAATGGAGGGATCCACAATGTATCTTGTGTTTCCATCTCTAAGTCAGGAAAATACATAGCTGCTGGCCAAGTGACTCATATGGGTTTCAGTGTAGTTATTTGACTCATTAAAAAAAGTTGAAAAGTTATTTATTTGATTAACTCATGTGAATTGTACACAGGCTGAAAGCATAGTATGGACTTATGAAGACAAAAGTCTCTACAGCAGAATGAGTTTGCATAGAAACGCAGTACAAGCTTTAGTGTTTTCACCAAATGATAAGTACCTTGTCTCACTTGGAGGGCCTGATGATGGAAGGTGATATCTTTTGATTAAAATTTAAGTAAACATATTTTAACTCATTAATTGTCAGATGAGTGTGCAAGGGGCAGTGCATGAATCACCTTGCATTAATAGTTTTAGTATTAAATATAATCAATAAATAATATCAAGATGAAATATCAGGGAAATTATAATTTGCAATAAATGACCAACAGCATCGTAGTTTGGAGCATCGAGAAAAGAGAAGCAGTTTGTGGAGCATCTGCTCAGTCACTGAGTGCAGGTCTTTCCTGTGTCCTTGCCTACTCCAACATGGATGACAACCTTTTTATATCAGCTGGAAAGTTCGTGCAATGGAATTTGATTATTTCAATTCCTCAGTTCAACTCATAATAACCTATCCTCATTTGCCTTTTGATTGGTGAAACACCATGGTCCCTCATTGAAGTTTGAACAAAACTATGAAATAAGTTATGATAAATCAAGAAATTAAGCAGTAATGAAAAGTAAACTAGTCTATGTTTTTGCAGAGGTAGTTTAAGAATTTGGAACTTAAAACTTGAGGCCAGGAAAATTATCCCAACAGATGTTAGAATGGGTCAGACTAAAAGAATGTTTAATTGCCTTCAGGTTTGTTATAAGTTGTCTTATAATTCTAAAAGATGACATTTTTACTTTAGCAACACTCTGAAAGCTTGGAAGCTGGATGATAAGTCATTGAAATTGTTGCCAGTTAATGTATCAGTCGGCCAAAATAGGAGATTTATTAATTGCATTCAGGTTATTTGGCACGCAGTAGATTTAGTAACCACAGTAATCATGTCCTTCCTTAGAGTTTGTTTAGAGTTACATTCTTTTGTTGTTGTTTCAAAAAGATGCACCTGCTGATTTTTCTTGACATTTGGTTATTTTTAAAATGACATTTTTAGAGTTTCATTTAATTTGCTCACTGTATCACTCACTGACAAGTAACCATTTTTTTATCAAATAGACTGTGTGTAGTCAAATATAATGCAAAAGATAAGAAAATTAGTTTATTGATTTTTTTGCTCTGAAGGTTTCAAGAGATGACAAATTCTTCCTTTGTGGTACGACATCAGGTGATGTGTTGGTGGTGAACATGGTGAACAACAACTTTCAACTTCTCAGCCCTGAAAAGGAAAGATTTCAAATGGGGATCACTGCACTCTCTCTGCTTGAAAACGGAGAAGTCGTCGTTGGTGCTGGAGATGGCACTGTGGCTGTGCTGAAAGGTGTCGGTGGAAAGTTAAAGAGAACTGGGCATGAAAAACTTTATTTTATTCTAAGAAGAAATATTTGCTGTTGTTGTTTCATTGTTTCATAATAAAGAAAGAGTAAATTATGATGGCCATATTATGAATATACATTTTTAATACACTGTTATGGAATGGCTAAAATAATCATTGAAGTTATTTTAAATTTAAATTTTTTTTTTGGTAGCCTCTCCAAACTTATTGGGAATAAAGTGACATCCATAGCCATTTTTAACAACCAGGTAAGTCTCAATCTCATTGATATTTTGAAATGTTCCTTTCACTGAAGTATATCAGGTTTTTAATTCAATTTTCAATATTTGCACAAAATTATTTAACTTTCAAAAAATACGTAATTTCATGATATAGTTGTGATTTTATTTGATACAAGGAATATTTTTAAAGACATTATGCAAAGCAATCTATTTAAAATATCCTTTTTAGTTTTTCGTTGGTACAGCCAATAGTGAAATTCATCAATTTGAGATCTCTTCACTGAAATCCATCCTGCTAAAAACATGCCACTCCAGTGCCATAAATGGCTTGTGCTTTCCAAAGTAAATCTCTGATAAATATTAAATTTTCTGACTAAAAATAAAAGTGTTTTTAATAGTCATTTGGTATTTTGATAATTTGATATTTGAAGTGCCTGTTCAGAACTATTAGTCACCTGTTCCTCGGAAGATATAAAGCTTTGGAGCACAAAAACTGGACAGGAGCTGCTTAGGATTTGTGTTGCTAATAAAGTCTGCAATGCAGTTGATGTCATGAAGGATGGAAAAACTCTACTCAGTGGTTTGTAAAACTTTGGAAATTGTAATTGTACTTCATTTATATAGCACCATATGCCAAGAGTCAGAGGCGCTTCTTGAAGCCATTTATATAGCACTCCTACCCAATGGCGATTGTGGCAGTGCAGGCTGGGTTTCAGACATGACACATTAAGACTGTTGCCATTATTTCCGTCTGCAGGCACATAACCCATAAGGCCAACATGCACTCCAGGAAAGTGTCATTAAATGGCACTGTCAATAATATTTCAAATAATATAATGGGTTTCATAAAATGATATATACATCTCTTAATTATAATAATTGCATGTCATAGTTTTTTTTTATAGGATGGGATGATGGGTGCATAAGAGCCTACTATCCTGAATCTGGAAATCTCATGTACACCATGAGCAATACCTATGGGGGAAGTGTTACTGCCCTTGCTTCATTTTCAACGGGGTCGCACATCATTAGTGGCAGCAACTTTGGTCATGTAGTCATCTGGGATGTTAGTTTTAAATGCACGAAGTAGATAATAATTAGTTTGTTTTAGTGTGAATTTTTCTCAGTAATTCAATTATCAATTAATTGATTCTTCAATTTTAATGATTCACATTTCAATTTTCAAGGTTCCTCTTGTCAATTCCAAAAACAAAAAACCAATTCATGCTTATAAGCACTTCTTGCTCAAAGAACACAAGGCAGAAGTTACTTGCATCAAAATTAAGGCTAACAATTCTGAGTGTATAACTTCAAGCATGGATGGCTCCTGCATATTTTGGGACTTAAAGTACATTTCTGTTGTTTTTAAATATTTACTTATACTATTGGTTTAAAAAGTTTAATTGCTACACCAAACTTAAGAAACTTCCATGATAATCACTTTGATAATGATCTTTTCAGCCTCAAATGCCGCAGGCAGATGATCAGACTAAACACACTCTTCAAGCATGTGGTGTACCACCCTCAAGAACATCAAGTATTGACAACTGGAACTGACCGAAAAATTGGATATTGGGAAACTTATGACGCATCCATGATAAGGTTCTTGGAAGGGTCTCTCTCTGGTTCTGTCAATTCGTTGGATGTCTCCAAAAATGGGAAATATTTTGTTAGTGGTGGTGATGATAAACTTCTTAAGGTAGAACAATTTCATTATTGTTTCACTTCAAGAATGAAAATTATTGACTTCTTAATTTTTCAAAGATCTGGTTGTACGAAGATGGAGAAGTGACACATATTGGCTTAGGTCACAGTGCTCCCATAACTGGAATCAAAATCAGTCCCAACCAAAAACACATTTTCAGTACAAGTTCCGATGGTGCGATCTTGAAGTGGACTTTTCCATTCCAACAAATTGATTAGTTCGAATAACTATAATAGCCAATGCGCTAGCTTATTCAAAAACAAATTATGCTTTTAATAAAATAAAGCACTAAAATTTAATCTGTGGTTGTCAAAGGGAACGAATACAAAGATGCAAAAAGGAGAAATTGTTTTTTTTTTGGAATTGAGTTTAGGTAGATTATTTTGCTGTTTCCATGGCAACGGAGATCACCTTTATATAGCGTCGCATCACGAATTGCCAAATTTTAAATTTATACTATTAGATTGAAGAACTTCCAAAAAAGGTATTTTTGATAGACATATCAATGTGGCACAATTGTAGTGTGGTACAATGGTCCCGAGGAATTGCTAATAGATAGATAAATGGATACTTAATACTGGTTCTCAGAGGCGCTGGGGTTGGTGTCACCAGGTGAGGGAAATTTATGGTATCAAGAATTTTACCATAAACTATAAATTAGTTGATTGATTCCACAACTCTGACAATCAAAAAAAGTTTTCCGTTTGTTGATGGGTCGACCCGTTCTTATTTTTCCTCCGAAGATGACAAACGAAAAAAGAACCCATTTTAGGGTCCGCAGCCCTGCTTGTTCTTACATCAGTGACAACGTGGACGTGAAGAATGCCCTAGCACAAACATAAGTTTAAAATCAGCTGACGATTTTCTAGCATCTGAAGACCTTGATCAAGGTGTCTGGTCAAGTACGGCTGGAGATTGAGTGATGGAACTTTCGATGTATTGCGGGTTCAATACTACCCAATAATACTCAAGAAGCATCTAAAACAGCTTAAAGTTTACTAATGATGTAACAATCGTTAAAATTCTAAATATATAATACTTGTACGATATAAATCCGAAGGTGAATGAAACAATGCCACATTATTTTATTGTCTGCACAGGTGCTGCACGTATTTTATTCGAGAAATTATTATTGCAATATTGTAAATATATCATGAGAAAATTGCAAAATTATCATAACTCCTCGGAGCCGTTTATATGAAGAGGTTGGATAAATGCGATCAAAGCTTGGCACAATTGTTTTTGTTGAGGATGCGTGTCGCGCATAAGTTTGGTCGGAAGATTTATCAAATACTTTATTTTTTTATTATTGCTTTATGCTTGGGTAGTTTTCTTGAAATCGGTGCGTTTTAATTTCAACTTTTGATTCAATCAATAAAAATATTTGTCATTTTAATAATGCAAATGTGATGTAAATTAGCCAGGTTATTTGGTGCTCGATGCTGAATAATCTAATGAATTTAGACAACTTAAACAAGACTAGATTACACAGCATGAGAATAACCATAAGAAGTCTTTTGAAAAGAATCAAGTGAATGCCTCAAGATTGTATAATTGTCCAGTTAGATTAATTTCTAGATCTTAAGCTGTTACTTAAACAAAAATGTGTTCTATTTATGTATTCATTTGGATTGCTAAGGTATATTAATTCATCATTTTAATTCATTCATTAAGCAACACAAGAAGAATGTTCTGTTATAATGCCGGAGGGAAGAGCCGATTGCAGAGCTTCTTCAACATCCGGATGGCTGAACAATGAAAAGGATTGCCTGCTGACTGGTTGTTGCTGGAATGAAACTTCATCACAGTGCCATGAATTTTCAAGTGAGGTGCTTTTGACAATATAAACCACATTTACAATTTTTGAACTGTGAAATTAATGACATTACTGCATGGTTTGATTTTACAGAAACTTACTTATATTAGCTAATATACATTCCCAATTGGTTGGTTGCTAGTTTATTGATCAATGTTGTTTTTTAAATTATATTTGTGACCCATTTAATCCATCCGAAGCAATTGTAGCAATGCAGTTTGGGTTGCAAATGCGACACATAGCAACCCTTTAACTAAGACGCAAATAAAAATCAAAGACAATCAAAAAATTTTGTCTTTGAATTGGTTTAGTTATGATTGAAATTGATACTTTATTATGGTCTCAAAATTGATAGATGTTTTGGTTATTTTTTGCTTTTGCATGATTGCTCCTGAATTGATTCAATTCAAACCTGTACTATGAAGAAATCATCACCTGCGTGCTCATTTCCTCCATTTTTAATGATTATTTGGTTTTTATTTTATAGAAAATAGGCGAAATCATTGAAATGCGAATCAATTTGAAATGCCTTTATGTAATTACTTAATCTCTGTATACCAGACTGTAGAACTGGCTATTATGGATGGAGGTGTCACCTGAGGTGTAATTGCCCAAGACTGGGTAGTTGTAATCGCCACACTGGAACATGCGACGCACCCTGCAACCAGGGATATTGGGGCGTCGGCTGTTTACTTGGTGAGAATCTCCTCATTTTAAGAAATTCTTTTTAAATTGACATTATTTTGAATGAAATATTACTGGATATCATTGACAAAGTTGTCATAGTTTTTTTTTTTTTTTTTTTTTTTTTGAGGAACTTGAGAATGCAAACAGCTGGTTTAAGATCTTGTAATTTAATTCCAACCAACAGACAACAATTGCACTTACAACGACCCTTTGGCCAGACACTACACCGGTTCTCGTCAACACACCGATTCGAATCTCACCTGTCAGTACTGGTCCATTCAGAAGTCCTACGAACTTGCCGAGTTCCCCGACAAACTGGCGACGTCTCTGCACTCGATCTCGAACTACTGCAGGAATCCGAAAGGTTCGAGAGGTGCCTTCTGCTACACCAGTCGCTATCACTGGGACTCCTGTACACTTGCCTCTTGCGGTGAGCACGAATTGATGATAGATATCAAGTATCACTTTTAATTGTGAGATTACAATATATATAATGTTTGTATTCATAATATTTTTAATCACGTCGGCGGTTTCGGTTGATATTAATTGTCGTACGCAAGTCTGTCCGAGAGGAAGATACGGTCCCAGCTGCATTCAGGAGTGCCACTGCAAAGATCCGGACGAGGCTTGCGATCCTGAGACCGGAGAATGCAAGGTGTCTGGTTGTCATCCGAGATGGTCCGGAACCGATTGTTCAGGTTCTGCTTCGAGAAGAATTTAAGCATTCTAAACAGGACTTCATTGTTTCTTATCTCGTGTTGGCAGAGTGTGCGGACGGCTATTTCGGTCAGCACTGCGAATACGATTGCAAATGTCACTCTCCCAACGAAGTCTGCGACAAGTACCACGGCACCTGCGACAACGGATGCGCTCCGGGTTGGCAAGGGAGCTCGTGCAGGCAGGGTGAGTGGACGGTTAAAAATAAGTTTTTGTTTGAAAATTAAATTATAGTTACATTTTATCTTGGACAGAATGTGAGGATAAATCGTTTGGCTTCAACTGTGATTTCTCGTGCAACTGTCAGAATCGGGAAGAGGCGTGCAACAAAGCCACGGGTGCCTGCAGCTCCGGATGCAGGGAGGGATTCGGAGACGAGGGATGTCTGACAGGCGAGATGATAAATTTGTGGCTTGAATCTTTAAGCGAGGTGTTCAATTAATTGCTTCTCTTTTTAGAACTTCCTTATCTTTCGAGAGCTCCTTCAGTGAGAAACAGGAATGCAACTTCAATAACCATAAATTGGAGAGAGTGGACGCAGTCTCGAGACAAAGGCACTGGTCCCGTGGGCCGCTACCAGGTTTTCTTCAGACCTGCTGGCAAGGAAGACTGGATTGTTGTTGCGAATGAAGTCAATACAAAGTTTGTATTTGCTTTGAAAGGCTCGCCGAGCGTAATGGCTTGTTATTTTCTAAATTTTTTTTCTCAGGTTAATTACAGTGACCGATTTGTCACAAGAAAGTTGGTACGAGTTTCAGGTCACACCCGTGCACGTGACGGGTCTGTCGGGACTTCCTTCGCCAATCTTGAATGCTTCCACTTGTGGGAGTTAGTGCTTTTAGAAGCCCAGTTGTCGAGCACATATAATATGTTTTTCATTCAATCACACATCTTGACTTTAACTTATTAACCTTTTTTTTTTTGACATCTCCAGGGCCAACATCTGGCATATTGAAAATGAGGCTTTATTTGAAGGCCGAGAGAGAGGAGACGCTGAGTGCATCGTGGGAGGTAGATTGGAATCACGTGATAATTTTTTGCCAGCATCAATCCAGTCTTTCCTCATTCAGCCTCATATTTTCCTCAGCCTCCTAAAAGGGAACATCTGAGATGCATTTCCATCAGTGGCTACAACGTCTACTTGACCAACTCGTCGAATCACTCCTCGTTGTCTTTGCACGATTTCGTTCGAACTAACTCCGCCCACATCAGGAACATTGACATCTATCAGAACCTGACGGTTGCCATAACAATGGTTAACAATGCTGGACTGGAGAGCAACCCTGTTTTTCAAACTTACACTGGAAGTGAGTATTTTCAGTGATTAAATCTTACGATTTAATAACATGACGATCGCCATCATTGCCACCATCGTCATCACCACCACCTATACCAAAACTGCCATTGATCGTACAAGAGATATTGAGATGAAGATTTATTGACGTTGCTTGCTTTACTTTTTAAGATTTTTGCATTAAAAATATGTTATTAATGTTTAGAAAATATTGTAGTAAAAATGTGTTCAGTTTGATGCATGGTTAGTCATGTTTTCATGGTTTTAAGAATCCAAAACATTCTTTGATGGGGCCAATTAAACATCATTATCGGGATCACTGCTACTTTTTTACGTTTAGTGCAGCACTAAATTATGAGATAAGATTATAAGATGCCTGCTGAAAGTCAGCCTTGAATCTTAGTTTTTGTTTCCTTAGGAATTTGTGTCTGAACCGATATTATTCCTGATGATGATGGTGATTCGGAAAAGTTGATTTTGTATTTTTGTATGCACTGCTTTTGAGTTGAGATTCGCTTAGAACTGCTAAGAAAATTGAACTATTGTAAAAAAAAATGCTGCTATCATTATTAATTACTTTAGGCACCAGTAGTTGTTGTTATGTGGAATTATGGAATTATGCTAAGCGAAACATGATTATTCGATGCTTAAGAAAATGACTTGCGACTTGCTTGTCGTTTTTCTAAGAGCTGTAATTGGCCTTTCACTTGCATTTCCAAGGAGGAAATGATTGCCACAATCATTCATCTGTTTCTGATGCTATGCTCTTATGTTGTTTTTATTCCTGTTATTATTATTATTTCAAATTCTTTTTGATTTTTATGAGACTTCTGGAAAGTTTTTTTTATAAAGATTTCTTACAAGGATTTTATAGAAGTAGTGTTGTAATTTTGTAATATTTAATCATTTTTGTCTGTTCGAACTTAATTAATACTTACATAAATTTACATTGTGGCTTAGAACAATCATGCTGTGTAAGATAAGAATCAGTAAAACTGTGACGATTTTATCATTGTCATTTTGTTTATGATTTCATTATTATAATTTTATTTACAATTTTATTGCTATAATTTTATTTACAATTTCATTGTTATTATTTCCCCTTTTAAAAGGGTCAGGAGCTGTTGAGAATTTGGAGGCTGAAGCTATAAATAGTTCAACAATCCTGCTCACATGGACCCCTCCAAAACTCAGCAATGGAGTCATCGACAGTTACCTGCTCACCTACAGACTGGTTGCGTCGGGAAAGTGCAAGAAGAGGTTTTCGTCGAGTCGCCAAGAACAGTGGACTCCGTTCATCGACATCGACGGAGCCCAGAATGAGGTGGAGATATCCGGCCTCAGTGTTTACTCTTTTTACAAGTTTCGAATTTATCCGAGGACGCCGTCCGGTAAGGGGAAGGAAGAGGAAGTGACCGGAAACACTCAGGCTACGGGTTTGTCGTTTGTTTTATCTTTAAATGTTTGCAACAATGTTTAAACTTGATTCTTAGTTTCATTCGATGAAGCTTTGATTTTGCTTTTTAGAGCCGTTGCCAACCTTTCATTGAAACTGATCACGATAAACTCAAAGTCTGCCGTCGTTGCATGGGAAGCCGTGGACTGCCAGAATTATAACGGAGAATTTGTCGGTTACATGTACGAGCTTTATGCACACACCGTGTACACCTTCCCTTCGGACGAAAACCTTGCGAACGTAACGTCGGTAAACGGACAACTTTACCTGTCGGGCGTCGTCAACAACACCGAACTCGTCTTGAATCAGCTCATTCCTTACCTCAATTACACGCTTTGCATCTGGTTTGCCAACCACCAGCACTACGGTCCAAAGTCCAAAATTGCTCTTGAAACTCACGAGGATGGTTAGGCTTAATTTTATGTCAATCACATATCAATCACACTCATAGTGGCGATTCACTTTTGCACTTTTACCTTTAATTTGCTACCACTTGGTGGATTGCAGCTCCTCCAGCACCAAAGAATGTACTGGTTGACAGCAAGACAAGTGAAAGCTTGTTGGTGATTTGGACAAGACCAGACCCTCCTCAAGGTCTCATCACGAGATATTCCCTTAGGTGAGTGCAATAAAATTTCATTTCTAAATTAGTGATTATGGTTATGATTAATTTTGAATTTGATTGTGATAAGGATGGCTTTAAAGCTCTTTTGTGTAACGATCGAAGTTGAACTTTTGATTCCATTTCCCTCGTACCAGGTACTTTGCAGTTCAAAACACCAGGTCAGCATCAACAACCGTTCCTATAGAAGATGTCGACGTTATGTATTACAACATTACAAAACTGGTTCCCTTTGGACATTATGGTCTACAGGTATGTGATACTTACCTGTATTTTTCAATTGCTTCTGATCAGATCATTTTTTTAGGGAGCCTTGGCTTGGAAATGAATTTTAAAATTTCAGATTTAAGATTTAAATTCTCCTTTGAAAGACGTAGTTTAAAAAAGTTAGGCATAAAATATTTGTAATGAACTTTGCTTTAAAAAAATGTAAAAATTGACTCAAACAATTTAAGAAGCATTTTATTAATTTATGTTTTAAAAATAACACTTAAACAATCAAATATTAAGAATGAGACGCATTGGACTTTGTGCAGGTGCGAGCATCCACGAGGATTGGTGATGGTCCGTGGAGCGAGTTGGTGGAGGAACACACTGATGAGACAGGTCAGGATGGAGTGATGTTTGAATAAATAAATATTAATATAAATATATATTGCATCATACCAAGCATTTTATTTGTGAATTTTCCTCCGATTTAATTCCAAGTTAAAATATATAAATTACATTTATTCTGACTTAGAAGCATTAAAAAAATGGCCTAATAATATCTTGTAATTAATTTTAGTATCAACAGAGGTCTTGTACAAATATGAATCATGGTTTATTGTTTTTGTTTAAGATGATGATCTTAATAAATGACTAAATACCATAGACCTAGTGCCCCTCAACCCCTGTCAGCTTGTCCGCTGTAAATCAATATAATTCATAAATAATCGTGGCAGTGCATCCTGGTACATTGTGTCGTCTGTATTACCAGCTGCATTAAAAAACTATTAATTGAATGAAGGTGACATGCAATGTGAGGTTGTCGGTGTCTGTTTACTCCATGTGTAATGTTCTTGCATGTAAAAAGAAATATTAACAAATCTTATTGTAACAATTCAGAATTTATTTGCAACATCTTGTGATTGTTTATTATGTCATTCTTTCAATAGTATTAACTGTTAACTTAATTGAAACTCATTCTATAAAATATAACAATGTTGAAAGAGACAAATAAACATACAGACTTTACTTTGAACTGAATGAGGGGATTTTATTTACACTTATTGAGTTGAGCTATCATGATAACCATCACATTAAACTGAGTTAAAATTGATTTGTCAAACAGGCCTTGACTTTGATTTTTTTGATGGTTTTTATCTAATTTTTCAATCAGTCAATCATCGTATCATTTTTGTTAAAAATGAAATAGCTTGGCTTTCAGTTCAATTTTTTTTATAAATACTTGATTTTTATCTGAATTATTTTTTAATGTTTATTAATAATTAATTTGAATTATATTCAAATATGTTATTTTATATGAAATATTTAATAATTCATCTGAAGTGCCCACTCAACCATTGGACCTGACAAACACCTCTCGAAGTTCTAAGGACGTCGCACTTCAATGGAAGGCACCCGTCCAAGCAAACGGCATCATCAGGTTCTACTCGGTAGGACGCACTCGTTCGAAATATTTCGACTGATTTGTGAACACACCTGTTTGTACTTTTGAAGGTCACCTGTAGTTCTGCAAATCACCTGAACAGGGAGAAGATTCCACCTGTCGAGAAGGTCGTGAGTCCTCCGAGTCTCAACCTGACCGTGGACAACCTCCTGCCGGGCATCAATTACGTCTGCAAGGTTTCTGCGTCAACAAGAAAAGGGGAAGGACCACCAGTTTGGTGTCTCCTCTGGACTGAGCCTGAAAGTTAGTGATGATGATGATGGTGGTAGTGGTGGTAATGATAATGATGATGCTTAACAAGAGTTAGTTCTTTGTTCTTTCATGTTCACAAGTATTCAGTCATTCCATCTAACGAATTTGTCAGTTAACAATCAAATCAACCAGGAATGTTCGACTGGGTATTAAAAATGTCTGAGATAATGAATGATGTATCTTCAGTTTCCTTTGAAATGCCGGCCCCAATACTGAAGCAGTCTCAGGCAACTGACAACCTGATAATCGTTGATTTACTGCCATCAGAACCGATCGACTACATGGAGGAGCCCGATAGGTCGAGAATTGTTGAATTATTTTCCACACTCAAAACTCCCACGAATCTCGTGTTACAATTTTTAAACTGATTTTTTACGCGTGAGAACTTAAATGAATCTCGACGTTTCGTTCGACAGTCTGTACAGGGTGGTCGTAGAGATCCTGCCGGACGAACCATCCGAACGGAAGAAAAGAGAGGCGTCGACCGTGCCCTGCGACCTCGGCAACTCGGAACTCGTGGATTACTCGGTGGCCACGTCGAGAGGTCTCAGGTGTTACATCGCTGCAGAGATTCCGAGGCTCGTCAGATCGAAGACGTTCATCGTGGGAGACAACAAGACTTACGGGGGATATTACAATGCCAGGCTCAGCCCGGACTCGGACCACGACGTTTGGTTCGGTCTGGTGGTGACTGTCGACGGGGTTTGTTGTTCGGATTCGATGATCCGGTGTGAGGCTTGCAATGTTGAATTTGTTGCAGGTCACTGTTTCATCTTATGCAAAGACAGATCAGCCTAATAGGGGTTTGTTCGGTTATTGTTTACGCTTTGTTGATTTTGTGCATTCATAAAATAGGTGTAACGTGGATACTTAAGGAGCATTTAATATTTTTGATTTGATTGCTAGTTACATTAACTGGTTTGAGCTCTATTTATTCTTTAAATATTTGGAAAGTTTTGATATTTAAACATATTTCTAATGTGTGCTGTTAACATCATGCTAATGCTGTTATATGAATTTAGCACAGTTAGCTTTCAATTGCTTCTCTTCTTTCAGAACACCTGAACAAAAACTATAGGATCAAGACAACAGTCATTCAGAAAGAACAGTCCGAGAGTCTGACCTCATTGACCCCTGCCACAGGTGCAGTGATTGGATCTTTGGCAGCCATAGCTCTACTGGCAGTTCTCATCATTCTGCTGATGTACAAGATGTATGTTTTTAGGGATATTTCATTTTTTTAAAATGTCTTTAGTTCTAGTTTTATCATTTTTATATAATTTTGTCTAATATGCATTAAAAAATTTTGAGACCTTTCTCACAATCTTCTCGTATTTGTCAATGGTTTTAAGTCATGGAAATGAATGTTCTTTGGAAACTACATGAATTTTGGTTTTAAAACTTCTTTATTGTCATTTCATGAAATGGGTGTGTCATGATTGCATCGACAACTTTTAATTTTATCAGTTTGCAAAAGAGGAGGAAAGATACAAGGCCATCGAGTGCAGTCATGTTTGACTCAAACACTGATTCCATAAGTGAACAGAATGCCAGTAAGTCATTGAATAATTCCTCAGTGTGTTTTTTGCATTCATTCCACATGATATTATTGTTCATCGAT
The DNA here is from genome assembly GCA_021613335.1 of Whitmania pigra. Taxonomy (NCBI): domain Eukaryota; kingdom Metazoa; phylum Annelida; class Clitellata; order Hirudinida; family Haemopidae; genus Whitmania; species Whitmania pigra. The sequence goes on from JAJTWR010000469.1 coordinate 147,830, forward strand.
ATATTATCATCACTCGATATATTATCATCACTCGATATATTATCATCACTCGATATATTATCATCACTCGATATATTATCATCACTCGATGTATTATCATCACTCGATATATTGTCATCACTCAATACATTTCAGAACTTCTCCCAGTGGAGTTCCCTGAGAGTCCGTCGAAGACTTTCAACCCGATTCCAGTGTCGCAACTGTGGGATCACGTCGTGCCGATGAGGCAGTCCGATTATGAGAATCTGAGGGCAGAATTCAATGTCGGTCGAGTGTTATTAATTTTCAATTCCATTCTTTTCAAATTTCGGGATTTCAAATGACTTTTTCTAACTGAAGGAGTTCAGGAAGGAAACCAAATTTTTGACGGATGCTGCCAAAAAACCTGAGAACAAGGCAAAGAACCGTTACCAGAACATTTACCCCTGTGAGTTTTATTATTGAATTCACGAAACATGGCATAATTTCTTAAACATGTACGTGCAGTATAGTTCATGTGATTTCTAACATTGTGTTTTCTCCCAGATGATCATTCAAGGGTGATTCTGGACTGCCTGCCAAATGAGCCAAATTCTGATTACATTAATGCCAGCTACATCGATGTAACCTTTAAATTATTTATTTCTAGAAATATTCATTGTTAATAGGCCTATGATGTTAATAATACTTTATTATCATTTATCATGATGTCGTGAAGTTCTCTAAGTAGAGGTAAAAATTAAATGTGACTGTTATTATAACCTTTGCTCTTTGAATGGATTCAAAACATAGATGGTTTTTATACAACGAACGGTGCTTGATTTATAATTCCTTCTGAACGTTTATTCGTTAATAAATATTATTAATTTTCAAATCTGGATTATTGCAAATACTACTTTTATTTTATACTTTTTAGGGCTACCGAAAGCATGGAGCTTTTGTGGCAGCTCAAGGTGGGACTCTTAAAATAACTGTTATGTGTTTAGTGTGATTTTGTTTGTATGCTTAACAAAACTTAAATAACTCGGTGTGCTTCGAACATTGTCATGAGTTGCACATCTTTCGTACAGGACCCGTGGAAAACACCATCGACGACATGTGGAGGATGCTGTGGCAGTTGAACTCCAGGATCATCATCATGGTCACCAACCTTCAGGAAGGTGGTAGGGTGAGTTTGGAGTAAATGTATATTGCATTATCTTTGTTTCTTGGGCTGTATATTTGTTGTCTAACTCTCCCATTTGAAATAAAATGTTTTAATGTATTTATGATAATCACTATATTATGTAATTATTATATTTATAATTTGGTAGCACAAATGCAAACAATACTGGCCAGATGGTAGCACTCAGTATTACGGAGACATTCAGGTCGAGATGCAGAACTCTGAGGAGTATGCGGATTACGCCATCAGAACTTTTCTCGTGACAAGGGTAATAATGTCCTGCAGATTTTTTTTATATTTTTTAATTTGCAGAACATTCGAAAGTTGGATGTCCTACAAAGTGCTTTTAGGTTGATGATAAGCATTTAATTGCCTATCTGCACATTATTTTTCATTTGTAATTTTTTAATGTGGGAATTCCAAATTTTTAACAACAAAACATACCACTTAATTTGCATAAAAGTAGTTTGTTATTATTATCAGTTTTCAAATAAGCTACTAGAATGCTTTAAGTTATTAAAATTGAGTCATAAAAGCTGATGTTAAAATAATGTCCTTTAAAATACGTCTTCCTTCCAGAAAGGTGAAAAGAGGTCAATAAAGCAGTTCCACTTCACCACGTGGCCTGACCACGGCATCCCCGATCATCCCACCTCCCTCCTCGAATTCAGGAAGAAAGTGAGAAGCTACACCGACGACGAGCAGCAAAAAGATCCCGACTGCGGTCCGTGCTCGGTCCACTGCAGTGCCGGTGTGGGCAGGACCGGTTGCTACATCGCCCTCGATTATTCCTTGGACATGGCAAGGGAGGAAGGATGTGTCGACGTCTTCAATTTTGTGAAGAAGATGAGAAGTGACAGAGTCAACATGATACAGACAGTTGTTAGTTGTTACTTCAAGTAGATTGTTCTCCAATAATAATAATAGTAATAAAATTGGGTCATAATATAATTATTATTCTTCATTTGGCTTTCATTAAATGGTTTTGAATCTTCAAGGAGCAGTACATATTTGTTTACGAAGCCCTTTTGGAGGCCCTGCAAGCTGGTGTTACCTCCATACCTTGTTCTGAATTCAGGAGCAGATATGCCAAACTTACGACCATCAATCCTGAGACGGATAAGTCTTTCCTTTTGGAAGAGTATGAGGTGAATCTGATGCTGATGTCTTGCTTCTTTGAGTGTTAATCTATGTCAGGTTATACATCCGTGTCAAGTTATGTACGTGCATGTGTTAATTGATGATATCCAACGTTGCTACCGCTGCCTGCTCAATTTAATTATGTTAAGGGTTCATATAGTTTATCCAAATCATATAGAATCCAAATTTATGCTCTTTGCTTTGTAGTTGTTGGAATCCACAAACTTGTTATACAACCAGGATGACAGGAATTTGGATGCATTGCAGCATGAAAGCAAGAAGAACCAAAGTAATTTAAGAACTTTGTAACATTTTTTTTTATTTATTTGTATTTGTTGTCTGCTGTTGATTAGAAAAATTAAGAAGTTTATAAATTGCATTAACATGATAAAAATGTGGAATCACTCATAAGAATGGGGCAATAATTAATAATATTAACAATAATAATCAAGTTATAAGGCATCTTTCCAATATTCTCCTTTGCTGACCTAAGAAAAACATTTGCAGATGGCAAAGGCATTAGATCTCACTTGAAGACATCAGATGGCACGACCACCATATTTGTTGATGTAAGTGAATGCAGAGCATAATTTTCATCTTTATTTGTTCAATGTTGTTACCAGGGATACAAACATCGGAAAGCTTTCGTGGTCACAACTTCTCCAAAGGACTCTTCGAACCTGGCAGAATTTTGGTCTGAAATTGCTGAGCATCAATGCGGGGCCATCATATCTCTTGAGGAGCAAAACCATGTCAGTCAAAGTTTGCTCGTGTCCGGTGTAATATTGTAATTGAATATAATAACAGTGTGATATAATGACAACATTAAACAAAATCTTATCATGTTATCATCAGTTTATGTGTTTGTGTATGTAAAGATTACTATTTGTAATGTTTCAGCATGAAGTTACTTATTTCCCTACAAGCACAATCGAAAATCTGGATTTCAGTTCATTTTCTGTCAGGTTGATCTCATCTGATTATTCTCCTTATTTTGACCAACAAGAATTTCTCATCTCTCACAATTCAAAAGTGAGCAAAATTTCACATCATATGTGAACCATGCTGTGTATAAGCACGTACAACATGAGTACAAATTCACTTATTAATTAATTAATTTATTTATTTTGCCAGTCGAACAAGTCTTCAAAAGATCTCAGAGTGAGACGTTTCAAACTTAAATCGTGGACTCTGAGCTACGACAAGATGGAGAGTAAAATCAGCCTCCCCACCAGATCTTCTATTCTTGCTCTTCTTGGGGCCTTGGAAAAATGGCAACAGTACAATGGCAACTCAGTAGTGTTGGTTCATTGCAGGTTTGTGCGGTGAACAATTTGTTCATTTATTTGCAATAATTTGTTTTTTTTTTTTATGAAATAACATGTCTGAACATTGTCAAAAATATTTTTAATAATAACAAACCTTTGTTTGGATATGTTTTAATTCAGGGATGCAGCAACACATTCTGGAATATTCTGCGCCGGTAGCTTCCTAATCGAGAAACTAAAAATAGAACATGAAGTTGATGTGTTTTCAAGTATTAGGCACATTCGGGTCAATAGGCCCCAATTCATACCCAATCTCGTTAGTCTGCCTTATTAATTATGTTTAGTAGTTTGTATTTAGCCAATTTTGAGTGCCTTGTGTGTCTGTATTGGACGTGAGGGCATTACAAAGGTCATTACTGGTATGACTATTTACATGCCATCGCCAACCCTCACAACAAATCAATCAAACAGTGATAACACCTTTACGTAGAATTATGTTTATGTTTGCTCGTACATGAATCCTGTCTTCTGAAAGAGACGGAGATCTACACATTGATCTGGCGAAAAATAAAGGGTTAAAAGCCTCCGCATCTTTTGAATGATGGGATTCATGTCTTGATTTTGCTTTAAATAGTTTATCAAGCATTTTAAATCTTTTTCAGGTACAGTACCAGTACCTGTATGACCTGGCCATTGACTACCTGGATTGTTTTGATACCTATGCCAATTTCGAATCCAGCATTTGATGTTGTGGTTAATTTTGATATTGTTGCTTGTTTACTGATCGTGGTTGCATTATTATTCATTATATTTTGATATATTAATAATCACTTTGATCAGTTCTGAGAGTATTCAGTCATTGATGTTGTGAGAGCCCACTGCACTGAGGAGGCATCGTGTGTTATTACATTTTACCTGATAATGACATTTGAATTGTTTTCTTATTGAGATTGACATTTAAATTACAGTTTAAATTGTTGAGTTACAAAATTTCAAGATGCTCTTTAGTGAGTGCCTTTGTGAAGATGTCGTGCATGTCCTGTTCCGGGCACATTATATTATTCAGTGTCTTGCATTCATCTCGGTCTTCATTATAAACATGTTTATTCAATTTACTTGTGGCTTCTATGTGGCTATTCATGAATGTGGCTTGATATTGATGCTTGACCAGATGTGTTCGATCAAATGAACTTCTTGCATAGGCACTGGACTGCTTTGATTCAACTTTGTTTCAGAACTGAATCATAAATTATTTTCATTTTATTAACTTTTTTGCCAGGGGCCTTGTGAAAGTGCTGGCACAAAATTCACAATTCACACGTTGAGTTGAGGATTATTCCACAGAATTTCATATACCATTTTTTAAATTTTTATTGTTTTTGAAGCAAGTACTTCAATACATTTTTCTATCCATTCATCAACAAAGTTTGAAGAACAACAGCTTGATCTCAGTTACAGATATCTTAGCATGTTTGGAACTATTTAGCTAAATCGCTGACTGATTCAAACTATGTCAAGCGATGCGCAGAGCAAACAACTAATTAGATTTTTGGGGGAATGTGATTCAAAGCATTTCAGGAAATGTTAACTATTTGGGATCTTGGGGCTCCAAAATCAGAAAAGCCGTTCGCCATGAAAAGTTGCATTAGTTATCAACATTTTTTTATTTCACTTGTAATTACTTCAATGGAGTCCACAAATTTTTATAATTTCCAACAAATAGAATTTTGTAACAAATCTGTGTGAGTTCAGATGGGCCATTCTCAATTAAGACTGCTTCCCATATCTCAAGCAAAATCTGAGATTTAATTTTGGGACTACTAAAATACTTTTTTTAAATGTGGATAAGCGCCATCGTCACCATGACAATTCTGAATCAAGGGATTCACATTTCCCTGGAAAACTTGTCAAACATGCCTCTGAGGACCTGGTAGCTTTCAGTGTACCTCAACTCATTGTCTCTGGATGCCTTCTTCCACCTGCAAACAGAATTTGTTGTTTCTTGGTTTACTTGAGCAGAATGGAAGTTTATTCTAACAAATTCTGATTCCATAGAGAATTGATTATCTTTGTGTGTGATGAGGATGGTTTCCTTGTTTACAACTTTTAAAAATGTGTAGAAGAAATAGCAATGAAAGGTAGGACAGACATTTTTAAAGCATTTTAAAATAAAGATCTGTAGTAGTTAGTGTATTAGGTTGCCAACTAAGTTCCCGCCATTTTGGTTAAACTGAACTCAATGAAGAGCAATTAAACCAAAACTTAACTGCCGACCCAACACATGGTTGTGATTATGAACTGAACTTGTGCTCACTTTTGCCTTACTTTCTTCCATCTAACCATGTGGTTGAGAAATAGGGATTCAGGTTCAACAGGGTTTGAGTCCTGCAAATATAAACAATTTAACAATTGGAAACTGAAATTATTATTATTAATTATTAATCTGTCCAGGCCATCCAGGTGATGAGCACTCACCTGGTCTATGAAAAATGGCTCCTCTTCCTGCTTCATTGGACTTGGGATTGAGAGGGAAACATCGTCATCTCTTTCCGTCTTGACTATTGTTGGTTCGGGCAACTCATAGATGAGGGCACCTCCAGTGATCTGAGGAGTTATTTAAATCTAACGAGCTGTTCAAAATAAGTTCAAGTGGTCTTTATCTTAACCATATAAGCCCCATAATACAGTGAATCTCTTAGAAAAGTTTTACTTCATTCTCTGTATTTTGATTGGTTCTGTCCGGTAGATTGGGATAGTGCTGGTTTCTTATCCATGCCCTGCACACGGGATACAAAGGCGTGTCCTCAGTGAATGGGGCCAAGTCCACTGTTCTATCAAATACTTTCATCAAGCAGGGATCTGAGGATGATAATCAGTTTCTTTCAATGTTAATAATAATAATAATACGTTATTATTTTACAATAATAATATGTTTTTATTTTATATTTTATTTAATTTATTATTATTTTATTATTAATTAATAATATGTACAATAATAATATGTTATTATTTTACAATAATTATTTTACAATAATTATTTTACAATAATAACATGTTATTATTTTATTATTAATTAACAAGATAATGCATGGCTAAACCAAGCCAAATGTTGTCAAATGGAAAGTCCGCTTGACTTAAAAGTTAAGTGCTAATATTATTAATCAAATATAAAGATGTTACAGCAGTTGATGTTTTAACCAGCATTCCTTACAGATGCCACCTGAGATGTTGTCAGTAGGTGATGGTTCCTCCTTGATCAACTTTCTTTTCCTCTGAAGCCTGCTCACTCGAGGCGATTTCTTTGCAGGAGAACTGAGTGGAGAGCTTGTTTGTTTGTGATAGGGTAAGATCATAATTAATAATAAGTTAATATGAATGGAATAACCATAGTAATTGTGAAATGTTTTTGAAGCAAAGCAGGTCATTTGATTACTCACTCAAACAATTCACTGTCTGTGTCTGGGTGGTTTAGAAGATCTTTCTCTGGTGTTGCACTAAAATACAATAAAGTATAAATTTTGCTTTTAAATGGTCTTTGATGTTATGCTCAAAATTAACCAGTCTTCCTTCTGATCAACCAATGTCTGAAGAACTCCATCAAGCTTACTTCTGGCAACGTAAACCTCCGTGGCTTCTTCAGCTACAAGAGTTAAATACTTCAGAACAATCTCAATTTTATTTTATAAACTTGCATTAAAAACGGTGAACGTCGCAAAACATTACAATCGTAACACTTAAATTGCCATACTCTGCGAAACGGAAAGTAACACGAATTTGTAACATTCTTGACACTGGAATTTAACAAAAAGATTAGCAGTCCGTTCGCTAAAACTTATTTCATGCAACTTTACACTGCTATCACATCACAAGACAATTTCTACTCATAAGGTTATTAACAAAACACTCAAGCTGAAGAGCTTTAAAAATTAATGAACTATTATTATTTTCTATTGAAACACAACAAACTTTTTATTTTCTGTCTCGACATGTCAAACTCCAGTAAATAAACAAAGAATGCTTTTTAGACTTGCGTTCGCTTTTAGCATATATTTTGAAATAAAATATTTAAAATAATATGAATAATAATAATATTTCTATTCATAAGCATTGATTATTTCTAATTTGTAATTTTAAAACGATTGTTCGAAGCGTTTGTTAGATTTAACCACCTTGTTTCACACAACCGTTCGTTTCTTGATATTAAATCTAAATTCCATGTTGTGCATTAAATTGTAACTGATATAATTCATAATTTATTTTTTTATAGTTTGTTTTATATATTTTAAAATTAAAAGTCAATTCTAAGCGAAAAGAGATCTCGTTTAAAAATTTAAACATTCAGTCCTTAAACGTTTTTGAAACCGTAGAGCTTACATTAGGCTGATCATATCACATCATTGTATATGTACTCAAATATTGGTGATGCGTTTCATGAAGAATGAAATGGTTGATTTGGAGCTGATTTCTTGACTTTTCTAAATAAATGTACAATATTTCTATCGGGATGTTTTATGATTGTCGTCTCATTTAAAAAATGGATTTATCAGCGTTCAAAGGTTATTAAAGTTCATAATCAAATAACGTTACAAATTTCTTATTCTATATATATTATAAAATTAAATTCATTTTTTGATAATATCGCGTAATAAACGTCACAAAAGTGCTGGGAAGAAGCGGTTTAAAATTGAATTTCATTACGAGTTCAACAGTAGTGTTTACCACAACGATTTGACAAAATAAACAAGTTCATAAAAAAAGAGAAAAAGAACATATTCTTAAAATTTATAGCACTTCAGTTGTAAGCACTTTCTCATTAACATGAATCCTGCTCTAGCAATGAAGCGGGTGTCCTCCTATCAAGGACAAATTTTGACCGAGAGACCAGATGACCTTACAAATCCCCTCCAACAAACGCCGTTGCAACCACCAGAAGAAATTCTAGCACCAGCTGTTGTAAACATGCACGTAGAAGAAAGACAGGGGAGAAAAATGTCCTGGGTCATGGATGACCTGAACAGGGTCTGTAACTTCATTTATATAGCGCCATATGCATAGTGTCAGAGGCGCTTCTTGTAACCATTTATATAGCGCTCCTACCCAAGAGAGCCGGCGGCAGTGCAGGCTGGGTTTAGAACACGACACTTTACGACTGTCGCCATTACCGCCGTATGCAGGCACGTAATACACTTTTGGAACCATGCATGAAAGTTGCGTACCGTTAAAGACATAGACGATGAAGTTGATGATAATGATGACGATGATAATTATGATGCGGTGTTTTATTTTAGTTTTTAAATTTTCTCTTCCAGGATATAGCAAAACTGAGAGTGATTTTTGTTGAACGACTGACAGAGGTAAGAATGAATGCTTAATTAATGTCCATTTCATCGATGCTGAGAATCATTAAACATTGTAGCCCGATAAATCGGCAGACACATGGAAAAGCAAAGCCATGCCAGACAAGTCCTATGAAATTTTGAAGGTCGTCATGACTTGCTGACTTTTAATATAATCTTACATTTTCTTCGTAAAAGCGTGTAATGATAAATGACTTCGTGATGTGTTGTAGAAAATACTAACAAACAACTAATAATTTATTTCTGCTTTAGATCCTCTCTTCCATATCTGACGTAAGAGATTCGAATTGTGTTAGTGGTTGTTGTACCTTGACAGACGACATTCTTTGTATTTAAAGTGGTTAGCTGATGCCAACATAGATGGAGAATCTTACACGCTGCCAATTACTGAGGATGAGATGAAGTCTGCCCATGACAAACCAATGTTTGTGGGAATTGATGTTTGAGGTAATTGAATGAAAATAACGAGTCATTGTTGCAGAGGAAGAAGACAATTCATCGAGGAACAGGCTTCCAAGTTGCAGATGTTGCTTGAGGAATCACTTGAAAAGACTCGCAAACTGACAAAATTCATTTCCACAAGGTTTTGATTCTTGTGTTTTAAACATCGTGTTAATAATTAATTTTATCGTGTTGATGTTGACAAATTGGCGTGCAGGTTGGCCGAATGGGTTTCGTGCCTGCATACGGCGGTAATGGCAACAGTCGTAATGTGTCGTGTTCGAAACTCATACTGTACTGCCACAAGCGCCCTTGGGAAGAAGCGCTATATAAATGGTTACAAAAAGCGCCTCTGACGCTACACTACATAAATGAAGTACAATTGCAATGTAAACAATTATATTCCAGGTTGATTACGAAATTGGTAACTTTCTGTAGTATTTTTTAGAGCAGTAAGTTTTAAAAAATGTTTTTGGAAATACCAGGCAGGGGATGATAGAAAAGTTCGTTGAGTACCTCGGAGGAAAGATAACGTCTCGACCCCCACCACCAGGTTTTTCTGGAAAAGATTAAATTGTATTTTTTCAATTTTTATAAATTTAACATTTTTAATCAAAAGAACCTAAGGCTGCACCCAGCGCCATTTTAATGAACCTTCAGAGAGCTGGACTCGGAAGTAAGCAATTGTGATATCGTTACTTCTGTTTCTGTTATTTTCCAATTTTATCTAAAATACCGCATTGCTTTCCATTTATCCTAAGATAATAATTATATAAATAACTAAATAAGTGATTTTTCTCAGGCAACCCTGAAATTGAAAAGGCAATTAATGACTTGGACGAATTGATTCAGACACAAAGCAAAACTATAGAAGAGTAATTAAATAATTAATTAAAAAAATTAAGCTAAAAACCTCGGGAATTTTGTATGTCTTTTTATCTGTAGACTGAGAGCACAAGCCAACCTGGTTAGAAGAATTATTACCAATAATTTTATGAAGATGTTTAAGCATTTAAAAAACGTACATGCAGAACAAACCCGATGTCGCCGCAGGTTATGCTGCCCAGGTCTGTTAATAATTATTTAAAATAACTTTTTTGTGGAAGTACCATACTTTTGTGTAGCTTCATACATAACCAAGTTATACTATTATTTCACATGCAATAAACTTCTTGTTTGACCATCTCCGAACAAAAATTAAAAAATTTGTTTTAACTCGAAATCAAGCGGTAAACCTATGTTGTTGGCTTTTGTGCAACATTTCGGCGGTCGATATCCTGAATAAAAAGTTTTTTTTTCAGCTTAACGAAGTCATCAAAATCGCTACAACGTTCACAACGGACGTGGAGCAGATAATAAAGGATCAACAGATGTATATTCATCTACTGATAATTACTAATATTTTACATTTATATATATTTATGAGCAAAATTCAATTCCAAACAGGGAATCTAGCGTGGAAGAATTGCTTCTGACAGAACTTAGAGAATTCTTAAAGAAGATCACTGATTTACCCAAAGCAGTGTCAGCGACTGGGAGCGCCGCAGCTGTAAAGCTTTTGTGTTTAATTTTTTTCAAAGTGAATCGCAGATAGTACGGAAGATATGGGCAATTCATAGTCTTTAATACTTTGGGAACAGCTACGATTGACAATCCATGAGCTTTGGTTCACAAAGGTATGGCTAGGGGTTTCGCTGCCCGGGGAGAAACTGATAAATTGACGCCCCATTTAACATAACTAATTTGTTACCAAAGTGTCATAATTTGGGGCTCTATAATCCGCTCAGTATTGCCAATTTGGTATGGCATTGTCGATTTGCGCAGTCTGAGTTTTGTTTGAAGTTCGTAGCTCACTTGATTCATTTAAAATGATTTTATAAAAAATTTTATTCAGAGAAAAGGTGAGTTAGAGAAAGGAGAAAATGTTAAAAAGGTTTGCTCGCTCCTTTCGGGGAATTGAAAATAGAGTCGAACATTTTAATTTGCGTTAAAAGTGTTGTCTTCAGGGTTGATTGTTTATTGTTAACGAACGTGTTTTTCTTGTAGCATGTTGCAGACAATGCAGAAGGAAAATCAAAAGGTCAGAATAGGAATTTCAAATATCGAAATAATTCTTTGTTGTGAGAGTGAGACATTCACATTGTCACGAGGGACGTCATTTCATCTTTTTCCAATGGGGCAAACCCTTGCACAACATGAAGAGCTTGAAGACCTTTTTTTGCTTATGGTCTAAAGTCAAAATTGCAGGTTTGCCGAATGGGTTACGTGCCTGCGTTAATGACAACAGTCATTCGTGTTCGAAACCCAGCCTGCAATGCCACAAGCATCCTTGGAAGGAGCGCTATATAAATGATTTCAAGAAGCGCTTCTACAAATGAAGTACAATTACAAGTACAGCAAGTCTAAAGTTGCCCCCGCCCTCCCCCAGATTACGTCCCCGATCGTCACATTCGCAGACAATTACTTGTTTTCCTATTAATTGTGGACATAAATAGCAGTGATATTGTGAATGGCAAACAGTAGCATGTCGTGTGTTAACATGTTTCTAAAAACTTATTCTAAGTTTTCATGAGTTTATCTTGAGAGCTCTAGCTGATCTTGGTGAATAATGAATGGATAAATAATACGTTTTAATACTAAACGGACATCCTAAATTAAAAAATTGCTTGACATGGGAAATCAAACCTTAATTACACTATTATAAATTTCTATATCTTTACAGGAAAGAAAGGCAAAGAGGCAAAGCGAGATTAATAAAGTTCAAACAAATCAATGAACTAATGTTAGAAGCAATTATTTTAAGTGAGGCTGCAAAATTTCTGTTAGGTAATTGTACTGTATACATTATATTATATTGATATTGTTCAATAGTGGTCGTCGAATGATTTGATATCGATTCTGAATTTAATTGGTAACATTTGATTTAATAGTTGGACAATGAAATTTAATTTGGTAATTCAGGGCTAGGCTGGATGGGCTAAGGTTTACCGAATGCCTGGAAAAAGTTGCGCTGGTTATTCAAAAGAATTAATCTTTGTGACAATTAAAATTCATACATTAAAAAAAATCCAATCTGTGCTATAATGACACAATAAAAAGTAAAACTTAAGAGGACAAATTAATATGCCATTTATGGCGCAGTTGGAGGCGCGGACAAAAGTGGCTGGAAGTAAAAAAAACTGTTTTGGAGATTATTTTACAAGATGTCTACGTGCAAATTTAAATGATATGAACACAACCCAGTGTTAAACATTTACTTTGAGAATTACATAATTTGAGAACAAATATTACGTTCAGCCTTAAAAGGAAACAAACGGAAAAAGTAATTCTTAAAGCTGAAATAATTTAAAAACTAATACATGCGGATCTTTGAACATACTAATGTTAGAATTTCCAGAGTATAAGCATGGACATCATTTGAGATTTGGAGAAGGGATATCTTTCTATTGTTAAAGGCCTTAATTATTAATGAGCTTAAAATACTGGCAAGCTAATTTTGGAGAATTTCTCAACGTATGCTCAAGAATTAAAATGCTCTTCAAATTTAAACATTAAACGAGTCAAAGTAATAACAAAAGGAATCACGGATTTGCATGCAAATTTATGTCTTCCCAAATAGTCTTTCAGGCTTACCCCAAAAAGTGATAATAGTACCCGTAAAAAGTTTGAACAAAGGTTTTTCAAATAATTATAATTATATAAAGTTTTTATACATAATGACAACGAAGATGTGTTGCGCCTCATAATTAACAGTCTATGGTTTTTTCGTTGACAACATATTTTTTGTTTCCGTTTCAACTTTTGGTTTTAATAATAGTTGAAGAGTCTGACTGAGCTTTGTTGGCTGCAATTATTCTGGATATTCCGTCATTTGGCTATAGTCAGTAATTTATCAGTTTTGACTCATGAGACACCTCTTACGTTTCACTTTCTGCTTATTTCGCATTAATTCTTTGTTATGCTTTACCATTTTAAAGCAGAGATGTCAGATATTCATGACAACCTCACCAAAGTGAAAGACGACAGTGGTCTCATTGCTGTGAGCTCAGGCCGAGGTAGGAATGTCGGCTTGCTAAAATATTCTTAAGAATTGCTTGTTACTTTGAAAGTTTATTGTCTTTTTAACCGCCTTCAAACCTTAACTCAAACCACATTGGCTGTGGCTTTTATAAAGCTACCCAAGGTGCTGTTCCTCTCAGGAATTTTAATATTCATAAAACAATCAACATAATGAATGCTACTTCAAGTCAGTTGACTCAGAACAAAAAACTTTGAGACCCCAAAATGTTGACCTGGTGTTGCTAAAACATTTTATTTTGAAAGCATTAAATTTGACAGTTAACAAATGCATAACATTTACTAATGTGGCATAAGATATTGTAAACATGTGTGACACAATTTAATTGGTTTAAAATGGGAAACTTGATGAGGAATGCATTTGTAACCAACATTGGCTTCAGTGTAATTCAATGTTTTTGTAAATGTGCATTTTTAATATGCATGATATAGTGAAAACTGAGATGACCTTTTGAAATTAAAAACAAATTTCATTACAACATAATTACAATTATTTTCATTGTGCAGCAAGACCTGGTTGTGTGGGATTGGAAAACCTTGGCAATACTTGTTTCCTGAATGCTGGTATTCAATGCCTGTTCAGCCACTCTGTCATTGCCAAATACTTCATTGAAGATTTTAAGCTGGATGGCAACAACAGATACACTCTTGCCGGTTATATTTTATTTAATGAAATTTAATGATTTTCAGAATAAATAACAAAAACCTGTAAAATATAAAGTTTCTGTGACATTTATAATTTTTTTTAATTTAGAAATTCTACTTACTGCTATAATAGCAAACTGTAATTAGCACTAATTGAAATCTTGTGCCAAAATGGTTGCAGGTTGCTTTGCCAACTTGATTCGAAGATGTTGGAGCGGGAATCACACAACTTTATCTCCCGTTGACTTCAAGAGATCGGTCGGAGCATTTTCGCAAGAGTTCAGGGACAACGACCAGGTTTGTTTATTTTTATGTTTATTTCAATAATCTTTTTGATAGTTTGCTCTAATCATCTACTTATGCTATACCTGTTGATTAATGTAGGTTGATATAGTTGAATGTTCTAGGAATTTTGTGAGGCATGCTTTTGATGTTTATTACACTTTAGGCATTTCTCACAGGCATTATGAGATTATTGTAGAATTGTTATCATTGAATGTTTTAATCATGTTGCATATTGTTTCATGTGATGGTGCCATATTGGTCATCTCTCCTTGAAAATATACGTGTTTATTAGTAAAGAGTTTGCTTGTCTTGACCAATAATGTCGCAATAGGCAGAGATTTCACTTGAAAATCTTAAGATTGTTTCAAGGATTCTTAACAAAAAAATGTCATTTGCTCGAGTTATTCTAAAAAGTGGTATCTTCACAATTACTAATGTAAATGTAAATTTATTAATTAAAACCAATTATTAAACCAATATTCATTATTAATTCCTCAATTCAACATTAAATCCTCTTCTAGTACATAATCACTGGTCCCCTTAATTTTCCATGACAGCAAGACTGCCAAGAATTCTTAGGACTTGTTCTCGGGAGACTCCATGATCTTCTGAATGAAGCTGGCAACAGTCTGAACCAGGGGGGCAAATCCGGTTGTCCGGGCAGCTCAGACGGTGCACCTCGTGCGGTCGCCGGAACGAGCCAAAGCGATGGCGCCAACGAGGAGGAATCGTCGGAAAGTGGAATCTACATGTCCGACGTTTGCAAGGATGCGACGGACGTGGATTTGACGGGTCGAGTCTCCGGACAGGTGAAAGAGCAGGTGGGTGGTTTGTGAAAGACCTTAGGCAATACTTATTAATTAATGCTCGGACGTTGACAAATTGTGAGAAGTTGTAACGATTCTAATGCAGTTGAAGCAGTGCACTTCCGAAGACAGCAATCTTTCTGATGGCAGTGCTGAGGATTCCCAAATTTTTTGCTCCGTCAGCACGAATCTTCCTCGAGTTGGTGGTTTTACCGTGAATATGACTCTTTGATTTTCAAACTACTTTCTAGAACTTTTATACTTTTACAAAGTTTATTTAGTTTGTGCTTTTTTGATTTTCTCAGACAGATCTCAGTGAAGTCAGCAAGAATAACTGTTGTTCTCCCAACAATAACAACAACCAGAGTGTACGAGCGTTGTTTCTTGTTAACCTCAATCACAAAAACGACGTCAAACGACGGTTTTTCTTGCAGTTGGTCGAAAATGTGAGCGATATGTTCGAGAGGGATTCGTCGGAGATGACGTCGAACGAGAAAGCTCCGAGCTTTGAAGACATTTGCATGAAGGATGCGAGGACTTTGAACACAAACGTTCAGCTGTTGGAAGAAGCCGCTCAAATCTCGACAGACAGCGAGAAGTTTCACAAGCCCTTGAACATCAACAGAAATGAAATCACGGAGGTGGCATGGTTTTCCTTCGTCAAACTCGTTCTTTTACTTTTTAATGCGGAGTCTCGTTTCAGGCCTCGGAAAAGAGCGATGCAGCATTGGCGGGTTGCAGTAATTTGCACGATTACTTTGATGGTGTCGTGCCTCAACTGCCACTTGAATTGAAAGTTTTGGAAACCAACATTATGGATCTGTGCAAAAAGGGCGGAGATTTTAAAAATGCCGTCGCAACCTGTAAGATCAAGGAGACGAACATCTTGGCAGATATGTGCTCGAATCAGAAGCATCCGGAAGGAAAGAAACTCTTTCTGGATCTTGACCATCCGGACATCAACAACATCAAAAGGATCAAAATCGACGACGACGGCAGGCAGACGAAGGTCAATATCGTTCAGAACTTGCCAGAGAGGGAGACTGAGAAGGAAGGTCGTTCGTCGAGGTAGAACAGGATTTCTGTTGGTATCGATCATCGTTAGTTGGAATTGTGCATGTTTTGTTGTTAGCAGTCAACGGTCGAGAGAAGACGAGGAGGAAGAATTGCCCTCTCCACCTGCTGAGGACCTGGAAAACCAACTGACGAGACAAGCTCAGGAGTCTTGGGTCGAGTACACGAGAAGTAACAAGAGCATCATCGTCGACACCTTTCAAGGACAATTCAAGAACACGGTCTGGCTCATCTTGCTTTCATCTCTATTTTGTGGTAAATTTCTTAACGTTGGTTTGGATCGATCTTTCAGCTCAACTGTTCTGCCTGCAATCACACGTCCGTGACCTTCGAGCCGTTCATGTTTCTCTCTCTGCCAATACCGAGGGCCACTCAACTGCAGCTGCGTGAGACCTGCTCGTTACTTCGGACTTTCTTATTGCATCGGGACACAAAATTCATTAACGATTTGACTAATGATTTGTTCCTCAGCAATAATATTTCTGGCCAACTGTGGATTGAATGCGGTCAGGTATGTCGTGACGGTCGACAAGAATTCAACTATTGCCCACCTGAAAAAAGAACTGAATTCTCTCTTGTTTGGCACTTGCAAACTTCTAATAGCAGAAGTTCACCTCTTCTCGATAATAAGCATTCTTGTGAGTTGTTTATTATTTTAACGCTTTAAGATTAAAGCCAAACTTAACTTGAGATTTCATCACAAATCTATCATTAAATTTTAGTTTTATATTCATTACAAGTGACTTTATTAAACATTTGTGATTGCAAGGATGATCAAGTGAGCGTCAAAAACATCGACACGAAGCATCAGCTGTATGCTTTCGAAGACTCGACGCAAGAGCTCTCGGCCGAGCTTCCTGGAGACCTCGACGCTTCGAGACTCAGGCAATCTTCCAACTGTTCTTCTCCCTTTCTGCCCAACGTAGAAGATGGCTCCCTGCCGTCGTCGATTCAGGGCATCCAAGATTTCGACGAGGATCTCGTTCCGCCGTGTAACGACACTTCCTACGAGATGGAGAGGTTCGAAATTGGAGGTCGGACGATGGCAACGGACTACTACACCACTCTCAACAATTCCAACAACAGCTTCACGAACGTGAGTGCGAACGAGATCAATCTCCAGTTGAACCCCGACATAAACTGGCAGCACAATGAACTCGATGATTCCATGCAGGTTTGTCGGACGTTAACATCTTATTGGAATTCAATCTTTTCCGAATTACGCAAATCAATTCGTTCCAATGTTAGTTACTCAACGTATATTCATTGGTTTCTCCATGGTCTGTTCAGATGCTCACGGATACCACGCTAACGTGGAGCTCAAAAAAGTGTACCAACGCCAACTGGCGGCAACAGACTGCCGATTGGGTGAACAATTCGCAGATTTACGACAAGAGCGAAGAAGGTTTGCATGCCAGCCATAAGCATCATCATCATCACCAGATATCAAACTCTTATGTTAATTTTTTATCAGATATCTACTCAAGAGATGGTTTGGATGAGGATGGAATGAATGTCTTGTCCGAAGACAAAATGTCGTCCGCTTCCACGGCCGGTGTGGGATTCGAATCCGGAAACCCAGAGACGGGAGGACGAACGGGGACGTGTGCGATATGCTTGGAAGAAATGCCGCTCTGCAGTTTGAAGATCCATCTTCCGTGCGGTGGAACTCTGTGCAGTGAATGCCTGGAGGTGAGTTTCGAGTTCATTGGTGATTTACTTAATTTCACCACATTTAGAGAAATTGAAGTTCATTGTTCTATATTGTATATTTATATTTATAAATTTTATAATTGTTTATGTTGTATCAGTGTAAATGTACTTTTAAATGTTGTAGTAAAATGGTCGAAGTCTATTTGATGGAGCATGTTAAATTCATTTCAGATGTCTTTTAAACATGCCAGTTTTTGCTTAAAGTGCCCTGTGAGTGAAGACGTTTATGAAGTTTGCATTTAAAAAAGAGTCTTTTGTCTTGGATAATTGATGACATTTTTCTGTTTTGTTGCAAGATGATCTGAATGTTTGTGAATGTTTGTGAATGTTTACTTAGGTTTGCAGATGCTCCGTCACCCCGAAGCACGACTTCGTTCAGGTCGACAGCTCGGCAGACGACGAACCTCGCTTAGAGTAAGAGCGGGAAGTGAATTTGTAAATTTGGAAACGTAAATTGAACTGTCTCCTCTCGTTTAAATTATCATGGAATTGTATGTTTGTAACAAGTTTTAATACTTATGGAAGTCAATGTTCTTTATTAAGTAAGGGTTCGTGTCGTTTTGCTCAAGTCGTTAATTGCTTCTCAGGAACATTACGATGCACATCATGTTTCGGTGGGAAACGAGGATGTCAGACGATCAGATTTGCCACAACCTGTTCGGACATCCTAGCATCATCAAACTTCCAAACCATCTGCCCGGGCATTCGTTGCACGATGCCTTGCTCAGGATAGTTCCAAGCTGGAACACAATGAAAAACTACACTGTAGTTCTAACTAATTCTAAGGTTGTTAACTTGTACTTATATTTAACTTATTCATTAACCAATCACAAATTATTGTTTTGTTTAATTGTAATATGTCATCATTTTAATTGTGAATTTATTTTTTATTTTTTTAAATTTCTGATTCCTCGCCGAACGTCTGCAATTACAACAAAATGTCCTCCGCAGGGCCTTCAATGCTCTCGTTGTTCTCACTCGAAATTCTGTTCCGGATGCCCGTTGAACAGGAGCGATGCTCACCTAATCCTGAGGCAGGGGGACCACCTCGTGCTTCACTACACCGACATGACTCAGGAAGAAGTCCAGCTTGCCGGAGAAATTGTGGACGACGGAACCGCTTCCGACTTGAGGCTGCAGAGTCCCGTCAGTCTGTTGGAGTGCCTCCAGTCATTCATGAAAAGGTTTCTCATCTGATATTAAAGTTGACCGGAAGTGATTTATTGCAACCTTTTATTTGTTACATAATCATTTGTAATTATTGATTTTGAATCGATTTTTATAACCCCAACATAGCGAGTTACTGGATAGACACAATCCTTGGTACTGCCCCACGTGCAAAGAAAATCAGTGCGCCAAGAGGACCATGACTGTCTGGAAATATCCGGACACGTTGATCATCCAGCTGAAGAGGTACGTTTGTCGCCAATTAGCAACGGGAGTTGTCTGCCCGAACGACCGTTATGACAAAAGAATTTAGTTAATTAACAAATCGAACGTTTCCAGGTTTGAGTTCCACAACCAGCTGAGTACGAAGATCGATTCCAAAGTCATCTACCCCATCACGGACCTCGATCTGTCTCGCCACGTCTCGAATCCCGGCGACGTTCCTCTCCTCTACGACCTTCAGAGTTACGTCTGCCACGACGGAGGTCGTAAAATGGAGGTGTTGCAAACGTTTTCCATGTCTACGTAAAATTTAAAGTTGTTTAGAATTATCAGGCGTGAACTGCGGCCACTACATAGCCTTCACGAAGCATCCGTTGTCGGGAGAGTGGTACGGCTACGATGACACCAAGATCAACAGGCAGAATCCGTCCCAATGCGACCATGCGAGAGCTTACGTGCTCTTCTACCAACGAAAAAGTTTGTCTCTGATTTTTACTTAATGTTTGCTTCGATCGCCGTTAAAGCACATTAAAACTTGCATTCCTTAGACACGTCCGTGAGCTTCGAACTGCCTAAGGAATTGGGGCCCAGTCAGGAGAGGTCGTCCAGTTCGTGTAGCTCCAACAGTTTGCTCCTGAAGAGGGGAAGGACTTCGTCCGGCAGCGACCTCCGAAAGCCCGCCCACCACAATTTCCTCGACGACATCAGATACTGAGGTACCCTCGATGGCTCCTCATTGCGATCGTTCGAGTTGGAACCATTTCCGATCTCAGAAGCTCATTTCGGACGGACGGATGGTGTCTCATGCATAATTCTTGGTGTTCACTGGAGTCTCACGTGATCGTGTTTTTCAAATTTTGTTCGCTCGGCACCAGCTGCCCTGGCGAGATCTATTTATTATTTTCGAATTATTTATTCCTACAGTTGTCGAAGCATTGTAGGTTATGCTGAGAGGGATTTGGTGATTTTATTACGAGCTGCTATTATTATTATTATCATTATTATTATTATAAGGAATTACTATTTTACTGAAATGTTGATGTTATTATTAATTTTTGCGGTGATCTTAGAATGCTGGCTAAATATCTGTCATAACATAACACTTCAAAGTTAATAAAAACATGTTTGTTGTCGCACAAGAAACTTCTTGTCTCGTCTACTTAAAGTGTTAAAATTGTGTTCAGTCAACTTGGAGCCATTTATGGATGATGTCTCATAGGTTGTGTAAAAATTGGCCATTTTAGTTGCTCGAATAGTGATGAAGTCGTGCGATTAAATGAGTTGATGTTTACGTTAAGAACTTCACTTCGAGTGAATTTTATGTTCGTTCACTTTATGCGCACTGAGTGGTCGACAAAGGTTTTCGTGATTGTCATCGTCTGCTTCTTCGGTCCTCGGATGAACCTGTTCCTCGGGAAGTCTCAAAAGTGTTTTGGACGTTGTGCTGTGAGAAGTCGAAAACCTCGCGAGGCTTTTCGGCGAATTTGTGATCGTGCAATCAAAATGCAACCGCAACGACAACAATCGAACATAATTCGCAACAACAACAACAGCCTTACGAGGATGTTAGCAGTTAACATATTAGGAACTTATTGAGCGAATGTTAGCCCTAATAATGGATGATGATGATGATGATGACGATGACTATGACGATGACGATGATGAGCCCTAATAGAACATAAACATTTGTTCGTTAAGATCTCATGCATTTAAGAGTTTTGCCCCTGAAAGACTACGGTTCAATTGCAATGTTTACTTTAATCGCGTCTGATACAGGAAAGCTTCATCCTCGGGAATGTAAAATGACGGGTGACCACCGATCGCTGGTACATCGAAAGAGGTCTTGACCAAGAACATGTTTATGAAGATCTTAGGAACTGCAAAGAAGTGCCGTTTATCGTGCAAATGATGCCTGGAATTGTTGCCGTTAAAACACTCGCTGGAGTTGATTGGATTACGTGCTGACATTAATTCAATTATTTCAGCAACATTCCCCTTCCTGCTGAATGCCGAACAACCACTCGCGGAGGAGAAAATTTTGCGTGATGAAATTGAGAGAATGAACGCATGAGAGCACCTTGGAATGCGATTCATGCATTAATTTCTGCATCGATGACTTTCTGAATGTCTTTTTTATTTATTTCAACAGATTGAGTAACAGTTTTATCAAGAACAACCTCTTGGCACGTGTAATTATTTTGTATTTTGCATGGCTTGTATGATTTCATTGTATTTTTGGTCATGTTTGGGGAACATATCTTTAATGAAATGGAATTTAGACATTGAAAGAAAATCAAAATAAAGATGAGGATTCCCCAATTCCAAGCTCATATGGGTATTAATGTTCGTGTGATTTTTATACATCCACATTTTGGAAGCATTTTCTTGAAACCAGGCAATCTACCTCACAGGCCTGGTGTGTTTCTCACTCCTGATGGCTCACTTAAAACAATAATTACCCTCATTCCTCAATCCTCATTTCATGCGACATTCGTCGCCACAACCTCACGAAAACCTTCATTTCGAGGAAGTTGAGAAACGATCAAGAGGAAGGTCATTTGGAAAATTATGTAGCGCTTCATTTGTAGTAGAATAATATAATTTAATAATTATTTTATATTTATAATTATATTTATGAAATAACATTTATGAAAGTCTCAATGTTGAGGCTGCTTATCGTTCCATCTTCCAAAAAAAGCATTGAATAGGAGCGACTTTTCAAAGAATTTAAGATAATTGATTTCAAAACCTTCACTCGACCAAATGTTTTTAAGGATTAATTTTGTTTTCTACAAGATTTCTGAGTTGAAATTATTATTATTTTTGTTGAACCTTTTCTGGTTGGAAACTTTAAATAATTGATAATATGTGTTGCTGACGACGACGGTGACGACTGGTTTTTTATAATGGTGGTGATGCTGCTGATGATGAGCGCGATAATGATGATAACGATGATGATGATGGTGATTTCGATGATGAGTGTGATGACGGGCATGATGATGGGTGTGCGCATGTCACATATACGGAGCGCTTGTGGACCTCGAGGGCTAGGAAATGATTTTCGCCTTCATTTTGTTTGTCCACATTTGCTCCTCTCTGCAATGTGCTTTCCATCGACATCTTCGTTCGGGAGTTGACAGAAATTAGTTTCGTTTTCTTAGGAATAAAAAAAAAACACTTCTGCTTTCGTTTTAAAATTCCGTACGACTAATCGCTACCTCATGTTGCAACAAGTCTATCAGGAACTATTCAATTTCTTTTGAGCTCGGTTTGAAAATCGTGCGTTGAATTCCCGGGTGCTCACGAGGTAATTCGTCCATTTTCAAGTGATTTTGTTTGAATATAGTTTTTAATAATTTATTAAATCAAATTATTTTTATTGTGTTTTCTGAAATGCGTCTATTTTTAACTGCGATTTTGAAAATTTGTATTTGATCAGTTGAAAAGCATTTCTAGATGATCTGCATCATTTTCACTGGGATGTCGTAATTTATCGTTATCATCACTACCGTTACATATAATCATTATCATAACTGCCATTACACATAATCATTATTGCAACTAACATTACGAATAATAATTATCATCACGAATGATCTTCATTATTATTATTATTATTATTATTATTATTATTATTATTATTATTATTATTATTATTATTATTATTATTATTATTATTATTATTATATTATTATTATTATTATTATTATTATTATTATTATTATTATTATTATTATTATTATTATTTATTATTATTATTATATTATTATTATTATTATTATTATTATTATTATTATTATTAATTATTATTATTATTATTATTATTATTATTATTATATTATTATTATTATTATTATTATTATTATTATTATTATTATTATTAACTCTATCTGCATACTGATTTCAGGCAAACTGATAGACAGCGTTCGAATTGGATTTCAGAAAATTGATGTTTAGAAAATATCTGAAAATTCACCTATGAATTCACCTATTTCCGATGAAATAATTTTAAGAAATATTTTCAAAAGAAATTAATTTCAATCACGGATTAAGAATTAAATTGAATCAAACAACAGTACACATTGACGTCATCGTTCCCAAGAACTAGTTTTACGTAATAATAATAATAATAATGATAATGATAATAATAATAATAATGATGATAATAATAATGATAATGATAATAATAATAATAATAATAATAATAAGAATAATAATAATAATAATAATATAATAATAATAATAATAATAATACTAATAATAATAATAATAATAATAATAATAATAATAATAATAATAATAATAATAATAATAATAATAATAATAATAATAATAATAATAATAATACTAATAATAATAATAATAATAATAATAATAATAATAATAATAATAATATAATAATAATAATAATAATAATAATAATAATAATAATAATAATAATAATAATAATATAATAATAATAATAATAATAATAATAATAATAATAATAATAAATAATAATAATAAATAATAATAATAAATTAATTAATTAATAATGCAAATAAAAACAATAATAACAGTAACAACAACAACAACAACAACAACAACAACATGCAAACTTCGGACGGCAAGTGAGATGACGAAAGGAGAAGGGTGTGGTCAGAGAAATGTGGAGCTGCGCGCAACCCACTGTCACCGACAGCTTCGGATCAATCACCGGCAGCTCGCTCCACTTACTTCCATAAATATCGCAGCTGCAGCAGCTGCTTGTAGCTGCGTACGTCCAGTCGCTTCCAAGGGCCTCGGTGACGTCACAAGCGTGTTCACGTGCCTGGAAGGAATGAATTTAATTGGTTGAGACTGCTTCAGTGTTTCAAGGCATCGTTCGAACACGTGGACGGATGGACGGACGGACGGATGGATGGATGAGGGATGGATTGATAGATAAATTAATGGATGGATGGATTGATGGATAAATGAATGGATGGACGTATCAATGGACGAATGGATAGACAGACGGATGGATGAATATATGAAAAGCTGAAGAAGCTTGCGAGCGGATGGACACAGCAGCTTCCAGCTGTCACGTGATGTTCACGGAAATGGTACGAAGGAATCTGTTTTGGAATCGTCGAATTTGCACTCAAACGAATGACAACCTAGTCGTAATGACCAATCATTATCATAATCATCATTGTCGTCGTTTTATTCATCATAATCATCGTCATCACCATCATCATCATCATTATCATCGACATGGTTATTACCGTGGTCGTCTTGATGCGGTGGCTTAAAGGTGAAATGGATGTGAAGACAAATGGTGAGGTTGCATCGTTCGTTCAAAGAGCAGGAAAACAGGTCTGCTGAACTCCCGCCCTCAGCTCAGTGAATGCGGAAGTCGAGTAGGAGTACGAGCTCACGTTGATTGGTTATGTTAATTTATGTTAATCGTTATGTTAATCGGTTATGTTACAATTGGCTATATTAATTTATACTAATTTGTATTGTTAATTTAATCGTTCGTGCAACATTAATTTATGTTAAACGATTAAATTGATTGCATTAATTGTTATTGTTATTTGTTTTTCTGGCGTCCATTTTTAATTGTACAAGTTTCTGAATTTTTCTATTTCTTCGAAAACATTCAATGTCTCCGTGAAATTTGATTGTTGTCCCACTTTCTGATGAAGCGGAAAATTGCAGACGTCGAAAATAAAAAGCAAATGATGCAGAAGTCGGAATGGTGTGGCATCACATCCGCTGAATTATCATTCGCCAGCTGGACTCAGCAAAGTTTCACTGGAAAGGAGAAATGCATGAAAACGTCCAATCAAAGGAAAATGTGGATCTCGTATTTTCTGCCAAATACTCTCGAGAATCGGAAATTGATATAAATTTTGACTGGCGAGTGATTCGGTAAGGATGGATGAAGAGGGGTGGATCTAAAGCCGACCACCCCCCCAGTTGGAATGGAATCGTCTGTGAACGATGGAAAGAAGTCCTTTCATTAATATTGACGAGGGGTAAGAAGGTTGGAAGAGGAACGGATGGACTTTGGTGGGAGTTCCCACGCAGAGTGGATGAGGGTTGTACAGGATGGGTGATGTTAAACATTATTGACGCCAACATGAATGGCCGCTCGTATCGCTGATGTTTCAATGTTCTATCGTTTCATTTTCTATTTTTAGTCGAAAAATATGTCGTTTTTTTTAATTGAATCAGTATCAAAGCTAAGAAAAATGAAAAGATTTGTAAATACGAATGCGACGTGACAGGTTAAACTCAAAGCCATGCATGACAATATTTGTTTCACCATTTGTCGTGAACTTTCACCGGTGTTGTCGGAACGACAGGCTCCTCCCACTGGTCACGTGATTTCATTTCCATGTCACGATCATGTTCCTTCTGTGATGGGAAAGTCGAAGATGCGAAAAGCTGAGACATGAATTATTCAGTTTATGTAGATGCCCATCGATGCCCAATATTACGTCATCATCATCATCATCATCATCGCTCGAAATATTTTATGAAAAATACTTTAATGTGGATTACTAAACCAAGCCAAAAAATTGGCTCCTACCCTTTTCGTTTGTCACCTTTGAACTTTGAACTTTTAGGGCAATCGAAGAAGCGCCAACTTCTTTTGATGACTTGGCAAGTTGCTCCAGCTGCAGATGACCTACCAGGGGTCGGCTTTCATTTTCCTGCTTCCTGCTCGACCAATCAAGTTCCGAATAACGAGGACCCAAGATAATCACAAAATTTGAATGAGTTAGGTTGGTGTACTTAAAATATTTATATGCTTTCTGAAATTAAAAAACATTTGTATCCAAATCATCTCAGTTATGCAACGGACAACGGAAAATCAATTATATAAATAAATAAATAAACATTTGTGAATCTATCAAAGGGATATCATTTGAAATTTTGTTTTACAATTGAATTGTCGTTATCGATGTTTGGATTAAATTTTACTTTATTTTTTTGGCAAAAAACGCAATGTTTTATTTCGTTACGTTTCATAATGAATGAAGATACTAGAATATTTTTCGTGCAGGATGGCCGAATGGGTTGCATGCCTGAATACGTCGCTAATGACAACAGTCGTAATGTGTCGTACTAGAAATCCAGTCTGCACTGCCACAAACGCCCATGGGAAGGGGCGCTATATAAATAGTTTCAAGATGCGCTTCTGAAGCTGTTAAGTAGCGCTATGTAAACGAAGTACAATTTCATTTACAATGATTGAGAGCTAATGTAAGCTTTGCTTGTGATCATTTGTGAGGGGAAAGAATCTTTTAACACAATGGCTCCTTACTTGAGAAAATGCAGAAAAAACTATTTACATTTTCAAAGTGTGAGCAAATTGTTCCAGCTTTAATGTTCCTCTCTTTTGGACCAAAGTTTCAAGAAGTTGGACTTTACAGAAGTTACAAGAGAGATTCAAACAGCATCTGAATGTTAGCTATCTGTCCTTCAATAACCCTCTAGGGGCTATTGACAGTGGCAGAGTAAGATCCTGAAGGTGACCCGTCAAAATAGCCCCGTCAAAACATCCCCTTCAATGTATCTTTATAAAAAAATATTTATATGAGTTGAAGACATTAACCGATAAAAAATTTCAAATTTGATTAAATGAAATGAGTTTTATGTTTTGATGGTGCTGTTTTGACTGGGCTATTTTGTCGCCGGGCTATTATGACGGGGTGCCGACCCTGAACAATCTTATGAGGCTCTTATACTTGAGAAGGGGCGAGGTCTAGAATATGACTACGTGTGTGTGTGCACGACAGACTAAGCATCCACTTTGCATTATCCATCGCTGCAAAAAATTCCCTTTCCTCTCAGAATTAAAGTTATATTTTCTGCGACACTGATTGGAAGGAATGAAAATCTTTTTTATTAGCAGACCAAGAAAAACTATCCTGCTATGAAATATCTTCCGATACTGTCAGCTCTGTAACTTCGGTAAGAGTAGTCCGAATGATTATTATTTGCATCGACAGTAGGTGAGGCTCTCAAATGACCATTTTCACAAACTCCCACTGTTGAGTTTTGCGCAACATAAGAAGTTTTAGTTACAAGTTATTAGTAATTAGCGATATTATACTAACAATAGGATATCTGGTATGTTATGCAACCCAACTCGACATCTTAATATCTAAAAATATCGATATATCGATAAGTGATATAGTTAAATATTTTAAATAAAGTCAACCCTAATATAAAGTTTTTAATGAATTAGCTACTTAATAATCATTTGGAATACG
The DNA here is from genome assembly GCA_021613335.1 of Whitmania pigra. NCBI lineage: Eukaryota > Metazoa > Annelida > Clitellata > Hirudinida > Haemopidae > Whitmania > Whitmania pigra. Next base: position 175,418 of record JAJTWR010000469.1, read on the forward strand.
GAAATTTAAATGTTCGCAAATATAATAATTCTATAATGGACAAATGTTTGTCGAGTTTGTCGCTTTTTCATGTCATCACAAATGTGATATTTCGGTATTTTAAAAATAAAAGTTAAAGTAACATTTAAATATTTTTAAACATGAATTTAACTCTTAAACTTGCACTAAAATCAGAAATTGATGACTTAATGTTATTGGTAACTTTGCGTTTCACAAAATCTCTCTGATTTTATCACATTTCTCTATATCTATATGGCATTCCATAACTTTACGACACATTAAAAGTCAGTAATAATAATTATAATCAATTAACTGACACAAGCAAATAAAACTAATTTCAAAATTCCAATCATCTAATAACACAAGTTTCGAATCTCAATATTCAACTCGAGGTTGTTATTGTAGTCGATATCAATTTCGACTTTCAATTAATTGAGATGTTGTTATGGAAACGTTTAGAAAAGTTTAAAAAAACCCATAAAAGCAGACGAGTTGAACGTCCAAGAATCTTTTTGGGTTTCTTTTAATCGAGGGAACAAGTGTTGAACATCATCATCATCATCAACAAGTGTTGAACAGCTCACCGCAGTGGCGCAACATAATTTATACAATTATCTATACAAATTAGTATACAGTGCGTTGTATAAACTTGGCCCAGGTTCAAGAATCACACAATTTACGCAATTTATTAGTTATCTATTAAAACACTGCTGATTTTGACCCCAAACATCCTTTATATCATTCACAAAGTCGTATTCAATTAATATACTATAAAATTTAGCAGTCAAATTGTAATATTAATGGATTTTATCGATAAATGCCTTCGATGCTGTTTTTCGAGATATTCGCCACTGAGCATGAGGTCTCTTCCTGTCCATTAAATAATTTTTTTACAGGAATCACAAAGTTGATTATCATAATAATAAGGCTCTATATAAATGGTCCCATTTATTCCGAAACACACCTGCATAATATAATTATTGTTAGTTTACGTTATTATAGATGACCTCTGGAAAGAATCTTAATGATATCGTAAAAAGACAAATAAAAGCCTTCAAAGACTTCGATTTGTCAATTTCAGACATTTTTAGAAGGGTTAATCGATTTAGAAGGTTATAAAAATTTTATTGGAATGATCCTGAAAGTTGTGGATCAAAAACTAGTTCAGATAGTCCACAAAAACTTTCTGAACTTATATACTGTTGGTAATTCCCAACATAAATGTTTGTTTTGAAACGTTAACGATTCGCTTAATTTACTAATTCATTCACTATTAGAAGTGTTGACACAAATTTTGTGAATGAAATGAGCAGTCAATACTCAGCAGGAATGGAGGTCATTCATGTCCTCATCGTCGTCTTCATCTTCATGGAAAACACGGAAGGAAGGAACGTCCACAAAAAGAAAACAGCGTGAGTTTTCCATCAATTCATCCTCGTGAGAAACATCGTTCATTATCGTCCTACAGGTTGTCATGGCAACGCGATGAAAACGACAAAGTTTGATTTCGTTACAGTTGCGGTTTCATTTTGAGACTTCGATGTGTAAATAAACAAAACGGGTCATCTGTCACGTATTGTTGATACATATAAAGTTGCATTAAAAAATAAAAATATTATTATAAAATGTAAGTTTAACAAATAATTATGAGAGATTTCAAGATAGTTCAAAAATCAAAACCTTAAAATAAGAACTTAATAAGATCTTAATTGATAATGATGATTGTTATTATTACGCAAAACAAAAATACAAATAAATGATAACGTTAAAAGTAAATTATAAATAAAATTACATCATCCTGGAGAGGCTGAACTCATTGGTTCATCGATTGAACTCGCGAAAGGTCAAAAGTCAAAGTTGAACAACGATATCATCATCATCATCATCATCATCGTCATCGTCATCGTCATCGTCATCGTCATCGTCATCGTCATCGTCATCGTCATCGTCATCGTCATCGTCATCGTCATCGTCATCGTCATCGTCATCGTCATCGTCATCGTCATCGTCATCGTCATCGTCATCGTCATCGTCATCGTCATCGTCATCGTCATCGTCATCGTCATCGTCATCGTCATCGTCATCGTCATCGTCATCGTCATCGTCATCGTCATCGTCAGCGTCATCGTCATCGTCATCGTCATCGTCATCGTCATCGTCATCGTCATCGTCATCGTCATCGTCATCGTCATCGTCATCATCATCATCATCATCATCATCATCATCATCATCGTCATCGTCATCGTCAGCGTCATCGTCATCGTCATCGTCATCGTCATCGTCATCGTCATCGTCATCGTCATCATCATCATCATCATCATCATCACATCATCATCATCATCATCATCATCATCATCATCATCATCATCATCATCATCATCATCATCATCACCATCATCATCATCATCATCATGGCTAACCATGCAGTACTTGAGCACTGGAAGTAGCTTGATTTCCCATGACGTCATCAATCAGCTGGCAGAGGAGGAAGAGTTTGAACATGTTTAAACGAAATCATCATCCGATGTTCTTGTTGCCGTGGTTTTTGTTGTGGTTTCTATGGTTGAAAGAGTCCAGAACATTTATGCATTCATAAATAAAATAAATAAGCTTAAAATAAATAAATGAAAACATGATTAAATAAATAAATAAATAATGAAACATGCATTTAAAAACAAAATGAAGTCCTAACAATTCCATTATGAGATCTAAAAGATCTTAAATGTAATTATTCTTCATTTTTTGAGCACCTTAGTTTTTGTCAGGAGCTTCATTTGTGCGTGACAACATTAATGTTAATAATGGTAATTATTAATTAATTAATTAATAATGACAACAATTATATATTGTATAATAGTAATAATATTAATTATTGTTGTATAATAAAATTAATTATAATAATAAAATTAATATTATCACCTTCATTTGTATTCAACAGTGTTGCTTTTACTTTGTATTTATAAGTAATGTGTTTATGGCATATTTATTAATTTATTAATATTTTCATTTGCATATTATTACATATTGTGTATTGTAATGAATAATTAGTTGTCTTTATTCTATTGAATCCTAAAACTTTACGAAACCAGGCGCTACTTGTAGAGCGGCTTTGTTGATAAACTGTTGCAAAACAAGTTGCGAACATTTCAAAAGGGTTTTAAAAATTATTACAAAATCAAAACTCGGACCATCCTTTCACCGCATCACCCGAAAATATAATTTAATAATAAACTGATTACCCAACATACATATTATTATTATATGTAATATGATTGTAATATTACATAATATTATTATGTCATTACATTACACATCTAATATATAATTACATTACTATATAACAATAATATTAAATAATAAATCATTGAAATATTTATACACTAAATATATATACACATCTAACATATAATTACATTATTATATAACAATAATATTAAATAATAAATCATTGAAATATTAGTAGTTACAAGTTCACAAAGCCAAATTAATGTAATTTATTTATTAACTTTTATATAGTTGGTTTAAAATTTAGCTGCAAAGAGTCTCGTAATGATTTACAAGAAATAAGCTAGAAAATGTATTATTTATTTATTTTATAGTCATAATTTATTAATTGGCAAATGAGGACAATTTTTTAACAATTTCTTTTCAAAATAATTTCAACAAGTCGTAAATATTCTAATTTGAATATATTAATTTTTATCTGAACGTAATAATGTTTATTTTACGCTGTAGACCCACAACACCCACCCACACAAAACCCACGGAAAGACCACCGAAACAGGCATTATCGTGAGTTGAACTTCTTGTTCATTCTAACACTTTGCCAATAAAAAGCTAATGTTATTTATTATTATTATTATTATTATTGTTATTATTATTATTATTATTATTATTATTATTATTTATTATTATTATTATTATTATTATTATTATTATTATTATTATTATTATTATTATTATTATTATTATTATTATTATTATTATTATTATTATTATTATTATTATTATTATTATTATTATTATTATTATTATTATTATTATTATTATTATTATTATTATTATTATTATTATTATTATTATTATTATTATTATTATTATTATTATTATTATTATTATTATTATTATTATTATTATTATTGGTTTCATCATTATCATTATCATTAAGATTATCATTACCATCATCATCATCATCATATCATCATCATCATCATCATCATAATTAATTATTATTAATTTGAAATTATTGCGTACTTCTACACGAACCAGTTATTCAAACGATTGGTTATTGAGTTAATGATTAATCGGCTAACCAATTACTAAACACCAATTACCACATAATTTCTAATATAAAGTCCTCTGCATTTGATCAGTAGTGTTTCAATCGTCAGTATTGAAACGGTTTCTCAAATCTTTAAAGAACCTCAGCTGGTAGGACAAAATTCGAATGCAGAACGACCTGAAGGATCATCGTGCCCAGTTGGCTGATTGGTAGATGGTTGAGTGGTTGATTTAGTGGTAGATGGTTGAGTGGTTGATTTAGTGGTAGATGGTTGAGTGGTTGATTGAGTGGTTGATGGTTG
>JAJTWR010000469.1:185000-257500 GCA_021613335.1 Whitmania pigra
GGGAGGAGTTGTCGTTGATGATGTTGATGATGATGATGATTATGGTCGTGATGGCAATGATGATGATGGTGATGCTGCTGCTGCTGATGATAATGTTGATTTAGAGTTTAAGACTTGTAGCGGCAGTGATAGTACGTCTCATTGTGTTCGTAACGGTCATTCCACGTAATTACTTATTAGCTGCATCTCGTGCCGTTACGTGGGAGTCTCCATCTCGTGGAGACATTCCATCAATTAGAACTTCCATCTGCAACCCGCTCATCTCAGGTTTTCTTTGCGAGGGATTCATCGACATTGTAGCATCGACATCGGTTAGCATTGCAACCTCGTAGCTACCACCCCAAGTATTTGAGCCTTTTTAGTTCATCTGTCTCCTGGTCTACCGTTTAGTTTTGAACGACTGACATTTTTTTGAACAGAGACTGTTACGTGCGATGTTCATGACTAGTTTCTATTGTTGTAATTGTTTGTCATTTGAGACTAAACATTTGAAACAAGAATCAAAGGTTTCAATAGTAGTCGAGTTTGATCAAGAGTTTTTTTTGGAGGGGGAGGGGGTTTATAGTTTATATTGGGCATCTTTTAAGTTTTATGGAAATTACTCAAGTTTAATGAGCTTACTGGATATAATACATAATAAAGCGCATGCCAAAGGTTGCCCGCGCCTCCTAATTTTAGCATAACTCTTATAATAATGAACTGATCAATGCCAAACTTGGAATTTATATGTACATTGTGATGTTCCATACACTTGTGTTAAACTTCTTTTTATTGGAACAAATGACGCTTGCAAATTCGTCAAAACATCTTAATGATGCCAGGAAAAACAAGTACTTTACAGTTTCAGAGGCTATCCTTAACAAATTTTTAAAACACAAAATTATGTAAGTGGCATTTTGATATTTTTTTTATCATGGATAGAAAGCTGGAATGTCAGCCGTATAGAATGTTGAAAATGTCAAACATCAACTCATAGATTTTCCTTCTTAAAACGATTACAATGCAATTGAATAGAAATATTGAATCTGCAAATTTAAAAAAAAATCACGAAAAAGTCTACGTGTTGAGGTCAGTGATGGGCAAAAATCGAATCGAATCTCAATGGTCAAATCTCAAATCATTTGTAAAATGATTTAAATCTCAACAACCAAATCTCAAATAGAATCAAAAAATTCCAAGTAGACTCAAATCCCAAATGCCCAAATCCCAAATCGAATCAAATCTTCCAAAATTTACTGCTGCCCTAGCTTTGCAAATTTGTTCGAGCAAAACACAATGAAATTAACAGCCAACATTTTTAGTTTTATTACCGTTTAAAAAAATCATTAAAACCCAGTTTGAGTCAGTTCTGTTCCCTCAAGAGCAACAGTGACTCCACAGTCGACGCTGGTAATCGATTTCTTCTGGCAGAGACAAAAGCACCTGAAATTTAAAACAGTCTCTCCACACTTCCAGATGATGCCGGGATGCTTAGAAGTCTACGTGCAAGTCGTTGTAGTTTTGGAAAGCGGTGACCATTAGCTGCCCAAAAGTGTTCAGCAGTGATGTTGTGATCCGTTGGAGCATTAAGATACACTGAATCCTCTTCGTCACTAAGCTGCAATATTATTGCATTATACATATTATTTAATAATTAACGTACATTTCCAATCCAATATAATTTGTTCATACCTGAGGACAATGGTATTTTGCAAAAATGCTCCGCCGACCAGAACTGGTAGCTGGTTCAGGTAGATTCTTTTCTGTTCGGCATGAGGTTTTAGACTGTACAGTGTGAGACTCTGTTATTTCATCTGACTTTATTGAATCCATCATGTGAAGAAGAAGAGATCTTGCCTCATTGGCTGATGGGATTATTAATGTAGGACTTTTCTGTGAGCCACTGTCAGTAAAATGCAAGCAGCGGGGTGATACCAAAAGGAACTAGTTTGAAACGACTATCGAAAACAGTTGAGACCACACACTCTGGTCTTCTCATAGATTCCTGGAATCGGTTATGAAGAGCTGCACGAAGGTTTTTTTTCAGAGCAATTAACTGGGTTTGACAATTTGAAACTGCTTCATCAATCCCAATTAATGCAGGTATCACTTGCGAAATTGTGACACCATCACCTTGCAGCACCTGTGTTGCTTCTTCAAATGGCTCAAGTAAAGAGACAAGCTCAAGCAGCAAAGAACGTAAAACTGTGATTCGAGGGACACGTGAACCTGACTTCCTTGGCTTTAACTAGAGTTTCATTAACCGCCTTCCATACTGCAGCTTGAGATAATCTTCTTAGCATTATCAGATTGGAGTTCCATCTGGTAGGCACAGCGGCTAACAAAGTCAAACCATCTGATTTTTTCTGGAGCTCTTCATTCCAGTATAGTGACCTGCGGAAGAAAACAACTACAGCGCTGCTTTCGTTTAAAATGTTCTCTGCTAAAGGAACAGTTTTTAGTGCATCTTTAACAGCTAGCTGCAAGGTATGTGCAAAACATGGAAGTCGATGGGTTGTTCCTAAAACATGATTGTCCTGAAAAATATCCTCATTGTCATCGAAATTTTCATCTGACAAAAACTCTGAAATTTCATCGATATCATTCAATGGCTCTGAAGCCTCATCACGTTCTCTAATTTGACTTTTATTTTCCTTTTGATCAAAGGCAAACCTGGCAGCTTCCTCGGAAAATATTGTGAATGCTTTGAGCATGTTTCTGGCATTGTCAGTGTTATATCTCTGAGATCCCGAAGAAAGGCAAGGTTTAACGTAACGGTTTATTCACAAGTAAACAACAACTACACACGGTCACTACATGAGAGAGAGCCAGTGAGCGATAGCTCAAGGCTATTTATAGAACATGTTCCATTGTGTTCATGGCGCGCTCCACTCTCATTGGTTCCTCACCACAACACCTCCCCCCCTAACAAGTTCGTACTTCTTCTTGGACGCGTCCATCTCCAATCTCTTCGGCGGTCGGCGTCTCCTCTTTGGTCGTGGGGCCTGGTTTGCTTCGATAAGAACTTCTGTCGTGCTGGGCTCTGTAGCACTCATGTTGTTACCTTCCGGTTGGCTGAGGGGCAGTAGAGGCAGGTTAAAGGTATCCATCATGACGTTGAAGGCGTCCTCCACTGTCCGAGGTCTCAGCTGATTCGCGTGTCGTTTGACAATCTTGCTGTCGCATCGGACATCATAGAGCACCGTTCCAAGTCTTCTGATGACCACTCCTGGGGCCCATCGACCTCGTGGATCTTCATACAGCCTCAAGTACACTGTGTCCCCTTCGGCAAACTCCCTGCGATGTACCTTGCGCGTCTGCTGCGCTTTGTCTTTCATCGCTTCCTGTTGTAGATGACTCTGCAACTGTAAATCACTTACCGGAGTCCTCAACTGTCGTCCAATGCAGTTTTCTGCGGGTGTCTTCTGGCCTGGAGATGACAAACATGGAGTCGATCTGTAGGTCCACAGAAACTTCTGTATCACATCTGATGTGGCTCCCTCCCCTCTCAACTTCTGAAAAGTCCTCTTGAAGGTGTCCACAAAACGTTCTGCCTGACCATTACTCTGTGGGTGATATGGAGGTGAACGGATGTGCTGGATACCATACTGCTGACAGTAACTCTGGAACTCCTGAGATGTGAACTGCGTTCCATTGTCCGACACGAGTACTTTTGGGAATCCATGCTGGGCAAAGATTCTTGTTAACTCTTTAATTGTGCAAGTGGCTGTTGTTGATAACATCTGAACTACTTCAGGCCACTTGGAGTAGGCATCCACTACTATGAGGAACATTAATCCTTCCAGGGGTCCGGCAAAATCAACGTGGATCCTCTCCCATGCACAATTCGGTGTTGGCCATGGTGACGGTTCATTCCTTGCAGGCATTTTTGCAGCATCCTGACAAGCGCTGCAATTCTTCACCTGCTCTTCAATATCCCTGTCGATGCCATGCCAATAAACACACCTTCGAGCTATGAGTTTCATCCGTGTGCATCCTGGGTGACCTTCATGAAGCATTTTCAGAACACGATGTCGTAGTGCTAAGGGAACAACCGCTCGCATTCCTAGGAAAAGGACTCCATCATGCACTGACAGGTCTTTAGCACGACTGTGGAAGGCATGTGTCAACGATCCAGTCCGGAAATCTGGCCAACGTCCTGACAGCACGGCTTGCACCACAATCTGTAGCTCGTCACTTTCGGTCATCTTCCGAATGTCCTTGTGTGTTACTGGCAACTGGCGGATCACATCACTACGAAGTGCTTGAATGTCCTTCTCAATCTTTGCGATGATGACATCCTCGGGTTCTGGCGACTTCGAAGCGATGAGTCGGGATAATGCATCGGCTTGTCCAAAGTGGTCTGTCTTTCTATACTCAATCCTGAACTCATAACTGAGTAATGAGAGTTCCCATCTTTGGAGTCGATTGGCTGAATGAGCGGACACTCCTGTCTTTGATCCAAAAATGGACAGCAGTGGTTTGTGGTCCGTCAACAGCGTGAAGCTTCGTCCATACAGGTATCTATGAAATTTTCTGACACCGAATACCAGCGCAAGAGCTTCTTTTTCAATCTGCCCGTAGTTCTGCTCTGCTTTTGTCAGGCTTCTTCCCGCATGTGCTATGGCCTTTTCCGTGCCGTTCGGGAATCGGTGTGAGATCACCGCACCTACTCCATACTCACATGCGTCAGCAGCAACCACAATGTCAATTTCAGGTCTGAAATGTGTCACCAGCAGATCCGACTGCAGCACCATCTTCAGTTTGTCGAAGGCTCCCTGATGCTCAGCAGTCCACAAAAAGTTGTCTTCCTTCTCCAGGTCATCCAGGAGTCCCCTCATGGATCGCATCTCTGGAACAAAAGACGAGTAGAAACTTATCATGCCCAAGAAGGATTTCAACTGCTTCTTATCCTTGGGCGACGGCATTTCGGTGATCGCGTGGATTTTCTCTGGGTCTGGTCGACGTCCATCCTTGCTAATCAGAATCCCCAGAAACTTGATCTCCTTCTTCGCGAACGAACACTTCTCCATTCGGACGCGAAATCCACACTCTGCGATCCTCTTGAAAAGGGCATGGACGTTCTGATTGTGCTCCTCCAATGTTGTACCACTAACGATGATGTCGTCCAGGTACGCTGCACAACCTTGTAATCCGGCAAGCATGCCGTCCATAGCCTCTTGGAAAATGCCGGGTGCGCACTTGACTCCAAAGGGTAGTCGCTGGTACTGGAACAGTCCCCTGTGTGTGTTGATAGTCACCAGTTCCTTTGAGTCCTCATTGACTTCCATCTGCAGGTATGCATCTGCCAAGTCAATCTGGGTGAACCATGCGCCTTGGTTCAGGTGAGAGAAGATTTCTTCTGGAGTCGGCAGTGGATGTCGGTGTGTCTCCAGTGCTTCATTCAGGCCCGTCTTGAAGTCGGCGCAGATCCTGACAGTCCCATTCTTCTTGTGCACGATAACTATCGGTGCAGCCCAATGACTGTAATCTACCTTCTTCAGAACTCCTGCTTGCACGAGACGGTCTAACTCGATGTCCACAGCTTTCTCTAACATGAAGGGAATCTTCCTCGGCCTACAGAAGATCGGGCAACTTCCTTCTTTAATTCTTAGTTCTGCCTTCTTCATGGAGCATCGGCCCAGTTCCTCCTTGAAGACCTCGGGGTATCTGTCGGACAGTTCTTGGGACAGACCTCCTACTTCAACTGATCTCTGTTCCACTTGACAGCAGATGGCGTTGAAGGCCTTCGCAAATGGTGGCAACTGGTCCAGCCACTCAATGCCCAAAAGCTGGTCCACATCCTTAGCCACGAAGCAGCGACCATGGCCAGTGAACCCTTGGCAGCGGAATTGCACATCGAAACAACCAAGTACCTCAATTGGGGTGCCATTTGCAGCTGACAGTGACACTGAAGACTTGTCCAGATCTGGAGCTCCAATCTTCTTCCATGTGTCCGTGTTGATGATGGTTACATCTGCACCCGAGTCAAGCTGCATATCAATCTTGATGTCTCCAAAATCGATCTTGGCAAATTTTCTCTTCCCCCTTTTTTGGTTGTCATCGATCTTCTTTACTCTCAATTTCTTGGGACAACTCTTTGCCAGATGAGTTGTCTCGTCACAGATGAAACATCTCCTTACAGTTGAAGGTCGGCCGGGTTCTTTGCTACGGAACTCTGGTCGAGGCTTCCTTCTGCTGTTTCTCTGGACCACCTGCACAGCACTTGGGGCTTCTCCGATGGCACTTGCATCTTTTCTCAGAGTCAGAATGTGTTCGCATTCATTGTTCAAGTCCTCCAGTGTGCAGTTTGGTTGCAGCTCCAACTTTTGCAGCAACCTTGTTCGGAAGTCGGCGTGTGCTTGCATCTTCATCCCAGAAATGTAAATCAGGCATTTAAATTGCTCTTTTGTCAATTCATCTACCAGTGCCAGCTCGCACATTCTGTTGACCTTCGTGGTGTATGCTCTGAAGTTCATGTCCTCAAGCGTAACCCGGAGTGCGTCATATCTGCGTCTGAAGATACTATCTTTGTCTCCAAACAACGTCTCCAAGATTGCCTTGACCTCATCATACTTCAGATCCTTTGTTGACCTTGGTCGAATGTGGTCCCGGAACAGGTTGTACACTTCTGTATCAAGTTTCATCACAAGCACCCTCGCTCTCTCCTCCTCCGACAATCGTGAACCGTGAGTTGCAACTGCATCTTCGAAACGTTCGATCCATTTTGTGAACGTGCCTCCATGTTCAGGATCGTAGTTGAAGGTCCGTGTCTTGCTGATCATTTCCGTGATCAGTTCTTCGCCTTGACGATGTGTAGTCGAGTGAAGATTGACCTTCTCCAACAGTTGCAACAAAAGTTCGTCGCGTTTCTTGTTTTCTTCGTCTCGTTTCTTGCTTTCTTCGTCTCGTCGTCGATTTTCTTCGTCTCGTCGTCGATTTTCTTCCATGAACATCGTCATCATAGAAACGAATTTATCTTCGGATCCCATCCTCGTCGCCAAAATGTTATATCTCTGAGATCCCGAAGAAAGGCAAGGTTTAACGTAACGGTTTATTCACAAGTAAACAACAACTACACACGGTCACTACATGAGAGAGAGCCAGTGAGCGATAGCTCAAGGCTATTTATAGAACATGTTCCATTGTGTTCATGGCGCGCTCCACTCTCATTGGTTCCTCACCACAACAGTCAGTAACAACATATCCAATGTCAATGCTCTGCAACCCATACTCTGACAGTATTTCCTCAAAAGCTGCACAAATATTTTTTTCTGTGTGTTGGGACCCGAAGTGTCTGTAAGCAGCCGTCTTTGTTCTCAGCTGAAAGTCTTCGTCAAAGTAATGGAATTTTACTCCAATAATTGGTTCAAATGAACGGCTGCTCCACAAATCTGTTAAAGCTCAAATTATTATTAATTAGTAGTTCAATTTCATTCTTCAAATTGTCTCTTAATGTCTGCAATACACCAGTTAATTTTCTATTTATAGTCCTTCTACTTGGGATAACAAAATTTGGATCCACAATTCTCATAAAAGAGGCAAAACCTGAACTTTCAACTATGCGTAGCGGAAGCATTGCTTCGGCTACAAGATGTTTCACTATTCTTTCGGTAATGGCCTTTTGCTTTGGATTGCAATCATTGTATGTCATAGAACGAGAATTTTCATTAAGACCTCCCGCCACAGCCATGAATGGTAGCAACGAATGACTCTGTTGAGTTGCTGTTTCCTTATCTTTTTCTTTTGCATCTTTGTACAGCTCTAGATGACTGGTCTAAAGAGAAAAATGAAATTTTTAATGTGGCTCCGATGTATTTTAAATCTCTGATGACAATGTTGACTAACCATAACATGGCGATGAAAGTTTGATGTTACTCCGGGCTTTGATTTTATTCGTTTCCCGCAAAATTTGCACCTCATACACCAATAGCTATCCGTCTTTTGGCTATCTTTAAAAAATTTCGCTAAAATCCCATATTTCCTGCTATCTAACTCGGACATATTTAAAACGTGGTAAAGCTACAAGTAGAACAAAAGCATGTAACCTACAACAATGTATAACCATCTTTATTTCAATGATTCGATTTGAAAAAGCAAATTGAGGCCTCAATCACTGAGGCCAAAATCGAATCCAACAAAGTTCAAATCGAATCGCAACCTTGCCTAAATCGCAATCGCGATTTGATTTGCCCATCACTGATGCACTCTATGTGCAGATTATCTGACACCAATTTGTGTTAGCGGTCAGTTGTGATCCTCTTTTTGGTTTCAATAAACAAATAAATTAATAAAATTGTTCAAAGCTTTAAAAAAATTGTTACCATCCGCTTCAATAGGCAAAGAGGTTTTCAAGTCGCTAAAGTGATGGATAGAAGTTGACCAACCTGAAATTTTTAAAATTTATAAATTTGCATTTAACCGAATGGATGGAGTTGATTGCTTGGATCAAAAGCTGGCATGCTATGTGATTCAGCATAGGTAAAAAATAGGTATTGGTTTTAGATTTTGCATAGTGTGGGCCATAAAAATTCTTTACAACTACTTTTTATAGAAAAGAAAGTTCCTGATCATAACTCTTCCATTCCTTCGTGAGATTGTACAAGTTTACTTGAAAAACTTGACTCCTGGCAATTTCTCAAAGGTTTTAGAGGATGGGTCCATCATTTTCTCGACTTTCAGTTGGACGCCGAGTCCTCCGTGAAGTCTATATTAAAGTCATTATTGCACGTTGGACCACCCAGATCTCTCAGCGACGTTGTGCTGCACCTGGATGCAAGGGGTTATCCGTCCTTACATGCCAGATATGACATGCTGGGCTGGATTCAGTTTGTTTCAAAATATTTCATTTCAATTAAATTAAACTGAATATAGTTGAAGACATTTGGTGACTTTTCTAACATTTATAATGTACTAATAATCTTTATTTTATAAATAAATTTTAAAATTTAACTAAATAAAAAAAACGTTTGAATAATAAATATCAAATCCACTTGTTTGTTCATTAAATTAAGTGTTATAATTGCCAAATCATAAATAACCGCCTTATTATAATTTATGATTTATACCATCAAAGAAAAACCCTATCCATCGGTTGGCTGGTTGGTTATTTATTAACGTCCACTTCATAACTAGATGATTAGGACGGGCCCTATCCATCGCGGCTAGCGTCAGTTTAAACTGACGGTCACATTTCCGACCACACTTGGCAAAGTTTGGTAATTAAATTTTTTAAAACTGTTTATTATATTGTTTTCATGCCTAGTGCAATGCAAATAATTACACAAAATAAAAAATTGCGTCATGGGTTGATATTGATTAAAGAACATTCCGCTTCTATTGTCAAATCCTGCAATCACTCTATCTGGACGATCCGGCACATCCGTCTGCTACTTTCTGTTGATACAACTTCTGCCCTTGCACGCTTCCTTGTTCTCTCTCGTGTAGTCTATTGTCATTCTCTTCTTTATGGCACATCTGCTTCTTTAATTCAATCCTCAGTAGCTTGGACTGAAGCGATTCGCACTGGTTGCCTGAATGACATATCACACTCTAGCGATCTTTGTGTTTGCAATGAAGGAAAAAATAATTATAAAGGTTTGTATAAAAGAATCGGCGGTCGTTCTTATTGCGTATTGTTGAGTCGTTGTTGTTAGTTGGTTTAGACATGCCATTTGTTTTTAGCAAACATGTAAGTACACATTGCTGTTATCAACATCAACTATCAATTGTTGTTATGTAAAAAAGCATAAAACACAGGCTTATACATTCTCCCTTGTTAGTGCGCATTATGTACATAAAGAAATCTTAATTTTTGGTTATCTAGATCAGTGGTCCCCAACCCCCGCCCCGTGGATCAAATGGTACCGGGCCGCCCAAGGAACAATAAATTATTTCCATTTCATTAAAAAAATTAAAATAGTTTGTAGGGCTTGAGAACAACCGCTGTCATCTCTTTCTTAGCGTGTTAAAGTTATTAACCTCATCAAAGCACACGCCCTTAACTCGCGCCTGTTTGAGCAGTTTTGTGAGGAGGTGGAGGCAGAGTACAGATGCCTGCTCTTACATGCAAAAATAAGATGGCTACCCAGAGGCAAATCGCTAACCAGAGTATTTGAATTGCGAGAGCCATTGCAAAAATTTCTCTCAGAAAAGAAGTCACCGTTGGCAGCACATTTCGGTGACAAGGTATGGGTCGCAAAACTAGCTTACCTGTGTGACATATTCAGCCTGATCAATGACCTCAATCTGTCCCTTCAGGAATGACAACTGTTTTCAAGTTGGCAGACAAAGTAGCTGCATTTAAAGCCAAACTGGAGTTGTGGGGAAAGCGGCATTTTGGACATGTTTCAAACATTAGCGGGGATTTTATGCAAGACTAAACCTGAGCATTCATTTTCCAAGTTGGTGACGGATCACATGTCTTTGCTTTTAAAAGAGTTCGAGCGTTACTTCCCAACCACAAAAGACCCACGAACAGGTAAGGAATGGGTCCGCGACCCATTTGTCAACAAATCAGGCGAATCTAGCATGTCTGTGCAAGATCAACTGCTGGATATTGCTAATGACGGCGACCTTAAAACTGCGTTCCAGACAACAACAATACCGGTGTTCTGGATTAAAGTCATTGCGGAATACCCTGAGATTGCAACCACAGCACATAAATCCCTGTTGCCATTTCCGACATCCTATCTTTGTGAAGCGGGGTTTTCTGCAGTGACAGCAACCAAAACAAAACAACGGAATAAACTGGACATAAGCAACCCAGCAAACACCGCCAGGTGGGGACCGTGCAGTCTGAAGGCGGGTTGCCCAGTTTGCCCAGTTCAGCGGGTTACGTCCGGGCAAAGTCTCGGGGTAGGTACGGGACCCGTAGGGGAAAGAAACTCATTAATATGCCAAAGAGCCCACAAGGGTCCCGAGCATAACCCAGTTGCTTATCCCCGCCGGAAAATAATGTGTATATGTATAAAATAAATTTTATTCATAATTAATGATATTTCTATAATGGAAACATTTAGTGAATCCTTGCAATAACTCTGTTTGTAAAATTGTTTAGTTATGTATAACTAGTTTCATTATATACAACAGCGCGTGTCTTATATTTAGCGGTAAAATTGGATTCATTGTGGATTCATTGTTGATTTGTTACCGAATTCAACGATACAAGCGCTCTCAAGTCGAACGAGTTGAACGCCGAAAAAGTGAGTTAATCAACTTAATAATTGCATTTTAGAAAAATATGTAAATTTAATGGGAACAAATATTTGCCCAAATATTTTGAATATTAACATAAATATAGATGGCATCCCACTTTTCAAAAGTTCAACCACATCTTTGCGGCCTATTTTAGCATGCATATCTGACAATGCAAAATCTGATGTTTTTCCTGTGGCATTATTTTGTGGAACTAGCAAACTAAATTTTATCAATGATTATTTATCAGAATTTGTTGCAGAAATTAAGATTTTAGAAAACACAGGTTTTGTTTTTGAGGGAAAAATTTTAAAAGTATTTTTAAATGCTGTTATTTGGGATGCTCCAGCAAGAGCTTTTGTAAAATGTGTACTCATAATAGTTATAATTGTTGTGAGAGATGTGTACAAACGGGTAAATGGCACAATAACGTTGTGTTGCCTGGTTTGGATTGCATTAATAGAACTGATGAATCATTTATTGCCAGTCATGATCCACACCATAATGTGGGCATATCACCTTTATCACAATTGTCAGTAGGTATGGTTTCATCTTTTCCGTTCTTTTTTTCATTTGTCTTAAATGAAATATAGTTTGTAAATAATAAAACAAAATGTGTATTGCTTTTCATGATTCAGATGATGTTATGGATGCCAGAGCAAAGACAAAATTGGCTGAGGAGACATCGAACATCGATTCTGAAACTGATGTCATTGAAAAAAAGAAGAAAGTATACAAGACTGATATATTCCTAACGGTGTGCAATACTGGATTTATTTTAACAATATTTTTTACAGAGCAAAAAGGAGATTAGATTCAAGTAGTGATGAAGAAGTTGTTTCATTGAAACTGCTGTATGCCCATTCGAACATATTGCTAATATTATATGTTTTAAAATTTTTTTTTAACTTGTTATATGTTATCCGTTTAGCTAATTGCAATTTTAAATTATTCAAAAAACCAAAGGATGTCCAAATAAATAAGCCAATTCCTCCTTCAAAAGAAGTGTTTCAGGTCCACCATTCTCCTTCATTTCGATCTCAGTCACCCCAATCACATCACTCAGAATTACCTCATCCCTCTCCCCAAGTATTAACATCTAGCACCCTTGGTGAGCTAGACTTGTTATGATAATTGTTATTGACAATTAAATTCATATTCATTCTTGATATATTGCTTCAAAACAGATTTGGATAAGGCTATTAGGCTCTTAATAGCAAATACAGAGATGATTAAGAGATCTCTTGATATGATTGCAAACAGCTTGCAAAACAACATGGTTACTAATTCTGGAAGGAGTGATTGCAAATTTGCAAGCATTGAAGACATTTTAAAGGATGTTGGAATTAAAACCAATTGGTTGGTATAAAATCAACATTTTAAAAATTAGTTTAAGGACTCTAATTCTCAATTCAGATTTCTGCTCTGGTATCCAATGGAGGGCATAACATTGAGACCATCATCCGAAGGCTTATGAAGCATTTGCTGACGAATGAAATGAGTCGAAAGTGCAATTTGTCGGGACAGCATGGCAAAAAGGCTTTTGGACAAGCCGAAATGTTTAATGTTGTGTTTGGTTAGTCAACTGGTTTCCTTTTTGTAACTTTGTTGATTAACACTTTGGTTTGATGCTACTATAAATTGAATTTTAATTTAACTTAATTATAGAGTAATAATAAGATTAGCAGTATTGTTAATCTTTTTATCTGGAAAATTTTAGGGATAGTACAAAGGAACCCAAGAACCTCAGCTGCAACCAGCCAAGATTGTGAGTTGGAACTTTGCAAGTGGTTTGGAAATGCCAGAGACAGAGGAGCTGGCAGTCGGAAAAGAATTAATTTAATTAATGACAGCTGGATTTTTTTCAATAAACTTAATGTAATCCAAAAATTTGTATTCTTCAGTCTTACATATATAGTTGGGAAGCTCGTCATTAATGATGTAGAGATTGGGCTGGGCAACCCGTGCTTAATGATGCCGGGCAACTAATGAGGGGACCGTGTGGTGCCCGCAGACACAAACCAGCGGGCTACCCGAGTGGTACCCGTGTCACGGGACCCGACTGGTGCCCGCGGCCAAACCCGGCATAGCCCCGCTGGGCTGCCGAATCGGGCCCCGCTTTTCTTCCCGCGTGGGACCCGGTCGGGTTCCGATTTCTTGTGCTTGCTGGGAACACACTTCGGGTGTCATTGCCTCCGATTACCCCCAGATGGAACCGTCTCGTTGCAAAGAAACAAGCTCAGGGTTCTCATTGATTTAAATTTTAATTTACTTTATATTCATTTTTTTTGTGTAACTGTATGTATTTTGAGGGCATGTTTAAATACAATTTCAAATCACTTTATATTCATTTGTTTGCGTAACTGTATGTATTTTGAAGGCGTGTGTAAATACAATTAAATTAAAGTTATTAATTCAAAATGATCTAAAATATAAACAATCTACTCCCCCTCACCGAGCAGTCGGCGGTAAAGTTATCAAACATTGACCGGTCCGCGGCGATAAAAAGGTTGGGGACCACTGATCTAGATCATCGGTTATCTCGCCGCTTTTTGCCAAACCCCTAGGCAGAGTTCGACTTTATACAAATTTATGCTTGGGGAGCATTACTATGCGCATTATTCCAGGAAATGAAGCTTCAAAAACATCGTGGTATTAACACTGATGTCTGACTCAGAATTTCTTGAATAATGCATGTTGAACTTGTGTTCCCAATATTTTGAAATTTTAGCTTCAGCTTATTTTTGTTTGTAATGCTGCTTATGTTTTATTTTGATTTTTTTTTTGAGTGTTTAAGAGCGGACCTCAAATCCTCCTCATTAACAAGTGCATTCATGGATGGCAGGTTAAGAATCTCTGAAAGCAAGAAATGTCAATAAAACTGATTAATTTTGGCCTGGATTCCAGATAATAATTGCATCTGGTTTTCATATATATAATTTTTAATTCAATTTTGATCTGGTCTAAAATTTCACTGCAATTGTGTTTAAAGAAAGATTTAGCTTTGAATTTGGATCTCTGATTCACCATTGTTAGATTATTGGAACTTAGTGGGATTAATGAGGGGATTGACAGAATACAATCCTTTATCAAGTATAAATGGAATTACATTTGATTAGCATGCGTGTTCCAATGGATGCAGTAAGCTGCCACTCTACAATTCCAAATTCAACAGTTGTAATTGAACGTTTATTCAAGATAATTCAATCATCTTCAAAGTTCTGAGGCTTGATGCTTTCTTTTCATGAGAATTTTCTTATGTCTGGCTGTAATTTGTTTGCTATTCGAACTTTGATCAGGTAAAGAGCAACCAAACATGACCATAATCCTCATTGCAAACGTTCTGAAGTTTGTAAACTTTTTGGGAAAATATGAAAAGAAGTCAGGTATCCCCACTTCCAGATAATCTGAGTTTGGAATCAGACTACATTTCTAATAGTTCCATTTGCAAATTTTCCTCTGCTCTGACAACAAAGGTAAATGGTACTGGTAATAATAAGTTCTGAAAAATCAAAAGTGCGTTTTTTGGTATTTATTGCTATTTGTTTGAAGCGATCACCAATTTGTTGCGGCTCTTAAACAACAAGGAACAGGCGAGTACCATATTTTTACGAAATTAACATGCGAAAGAATACAATTTTTCAAATTTGTGTAAAAATCACTTATAAATAGGAATCGACCGGGGATCCGAGCCCCGGCTAAAATTAGTAAAAACTAATTAGCTTAAAAAAAAAACACTTTACGTACTAACATGACAGATAAAAGACTAGACTCTTTGTTGCTCTTAGCTTGTGAATTCAAGTTACTGAGGATTAAACAGTGATCGATATTTCGATTTTTTAAAATTATAAATATACAAATTTAAATGTGCATATAATATTATTTTGATTTTTCAGAGTCAGACTCATCTGATTATCAACGTCCGGATACAAGCACTATTATTTTCCTCTCTTACCTTACGTGCTTCACATAATTTTAATTTCTCTAGCTCCCCGATTCGACGTGTTTCCTCTATTTCTAACATTAACTCATCCCTCCCAAACAGAGGCTTCTCGTACGTCTCTCCAGCTGTCTGGAACAGACTTCCTTCTACCGTCAGAGCCCAGCCATCCCTGGAGCTCTTCAAACGCCACCTGAAGACCCATCTCTTCAGGACTTCATGGGACAGCGAAGACACAAGGCGCCTCTGACGCTACGCACACGGCGCTTTATAAATTAATTATTATTATTATTATTAACTCCTTCACGCGCCTATCAAACTCTATTTGATCTAAGTATTCTTCATACATGTCATCATCATCATCATCATCATCGTCATCATCATCATCATCATCATCATCATCGTCGTCATCATCATCATCATCATCATCATCATCATCATCATCATCACCATCATCGACAATCTATCTTATGACTAAGAATAAAAGAAACTAAAGAAAATTAACTCGAGCACACTGATGCCCTTGACTTCAGATGACTTCCAATCGATGCAGTCGCTTCCGTTGTCGATCTTCTAGCTCCTTAGTCGATGCCCTTGACTTCAGATAACCTCCAAGCGCTGCAGTTCACCGATTGCAATGGTTATTCTTCGATCCCACCGCTGGCACCAAAAATGTCACGACCACCACTCTGTGACCGTGATCTGTAATGCCTCTACCGCCAATATTACCAAAAACAACTGATATAAGCGTCCAACCAAACTTTATTACAACTTTCCATCACGTCAACTGCAGATAACAGGCCTCAAACTAACTTTCCCTAACTCACTTTCCCGCTATTCGGGCTAGTCATATCGTTCTCGTAGAGTTAATTATTTAAATATATTCGTGTCTATGACGACAGCCAATCATAAACATAACCCCATAAATAACGACAAATCACAACCCACGGAAACAGGTTACTGCACACAAAAACCAACCGATTAAAATTCACGAAATTAGGTTCGCAAAGGATCAACTAAGAGCCTAGCAAATATTAATAATTCTGTTAACTTATTTTACAAACAGTTATTCAACGATAACAAAATTAATTAATTATGTCCAACGAGCCACAAACAATATACTCGAAAAGGAGGATATTAAACTTGTCACGACGGTCTTCTAGACCAGTGGTTCTCAACTCCCGGTCCGTGAATCAAATGGTACCGGGCCGCCCAAGGAACAATAAATTATTTCCATTTCAGTTCTCTTTAGCAGCTGGGAAATTATTATGTACTTTATTTTGTTCATAGTGTGCAACATGAAGTATACTGCTTTTAATGATTGCAATTTCTGGACAAATATATTTCCTGTTTATCTTTTATTTAAGACAATATATACGCTGATTACTGAGGTGGCAAAATTCATGTGATCGAGCTGAACTCGTCCGAACTTGTTACATCATTCTTTTTTTTAATAAGATTTAGTTAAGAAGTATTAGACGTGTGTGTTTTATTTGCTAGAAGGGATATCTGCTCTTCCATGGTCTGATTATTAATTGATGGAAGCGTGTTGAAGTCGTTTCTGAAGTTTCAGAGATTGTTGAAGCACATGATGATGATTTTGTTGTATCTTTTGAAGTCTTCCTTGCATGTGATGAGCCAAGAGATATTGTTACGGTTGCAGTAGAGGTGCCGGTGTCACTGGTAAGAGCTAAAACTTTAAATTAATAAAACAACTGGATATGAATAAATATATAAAAAAATATTCATAAAGCATTCATATAAGGTTATTTAGTTAAATCAATTTGGTGACATTTGTTGACCTTTTGATTTTTACCCGATTTTATTGAGCTTATGAAATGTAAGCTCAAATAAGCAGACTCATAATACCAAAAAAATCCCAAGGAAGGTTTATACGTAACAGCAAGAATAAATGGGCCTTAAACATTAAATGATCAATCAAACATTAAATGACAATGAATGTAAAATAATCCACTTTGAAAGCAAAATTAATTTTTTTTATCAAATAATAACATTTCAGTTGACTACAAATACGAATATAAGTTGAATATGTCATATTTAAATTGTTGACTTAAACTAAATATTATTTCAAAGTTTACACAATCTTATACAAATTAAATCCATCGAACTCAAATAAAAGTTAATCACTTCTACTCTTGGATATTTAAGAAAAATCTTAATCAAATATCGTGAATCATGATTTAGAAATGAACTATTGTCTTAGTTTCATTAAACAAAATGTCAATCAGAAGTTAAAGTCATTAAATTGAAACTTTTTTCTAAATTTAAATTTACCCGGGACTCCAGAATACATGCATAGCAAGAATGCGAAAACAAACATCTGAATATTTTAATTAAATCCAGTTAATAAGGAGGTATAAGACACATAATGATTCTTAATCTATTATTATTTTGATAGGAAGTCTTAAGAAGGAAGTTCATGCAGTTTAAGAAAGAATGCTTTAAGAATCTCGTAGCTTAGCATTGTTAAGCAATTTCAATAAGAATATCCCTGAGAGTTTGAGTTATTTTTAGAATCTTCCTTCATGATTTTAATCAAGCATTTTATTTTACCACAAATGAGTCATAAATTTTGTTTCTTAATTTGTTTAATGAAATCTTGAATTTAAATAAATATAATAAATTTAAATTTGGCAACTTTCGCTTAATTTATTGCCTACTAAATTTATTCAAATTATAACCAAATAACCATAGCAAATTTCTTTCCTGATAGAAAATTCTACGAACAAGGTCTTCAGCTGTGTAAGGGTGTGGAAGCGATGAGGAGACGTTTACAAACCTCCTAAACAAAAATTAAATACGCATAGATGCATTTCTTGGCTTCCAGTTTAAAAGCAGACAAAAACCGGGCAGTATTATTACTCTATGTATATTGGTATTCATTCTGTGGTATATTGAAAATGGAGTCTCATGAATTTCTTGAGAATCACAAACAATTTTTGCCTCCGTGGAGGTTAGTGCCATACGCGAAGAGCTATAAAAAGTCTGAGTTGTGGTGCTCATGATCTTCTCAGAAAGGAATGAAAATGCTCCATGCGTTGTAATTGCTCGGCGGGATTAATTGTCCCTTTCTTTGCTCACAATGCTTCTCACTGCAGATAACCAAGTGGGTTTATGATGCATTTCTTGTTTTAAAAGATAATTTAAACTATACCGGAAGAATGATCGTTATTGTTATATTTAATAATTAACAATAATTAAAATTTTATTGTTTGAGATTTTACTAATGGTATGTCTTAATAAAAATTATTACTATTGTTTTTATTGCTTTCGGTACTGGAATTGGATTTATTTGACACTTGACAATATAATACTATTTTCGAGACATTGATGAAAAAGTCAGAGAAAAGGTTTTATGTGCGCAGTTGTAAGCAAATATAAAAATATAGTAGATAAAAATAAAGTCCTTCGTACGAAATGGAAAATATTCTCTTAATCCAGTACATTGAACCAAGAATCCAAACACACATGAAATAATTTCTTAGATAAGTATAAAATTAAAAATTTAAAAGTAAATAGAAAATGCCTGGGCTTAATGAAAGGTGTGATTTTAAATTACTGAAATTGTCGTTACATCGTTTTACCTTCGATCATATTAACTATTCAAAGGTTTATAATATTCTTCTGCAGCGGAAGAAATCATTTCCCACGAACTTTTATTCGGAAGAAGCGAATGAAATCCGCTAGAATTTATGGCATCAAAAAACCTGACCCAACACGATGTTGCGACGTCGTATGAACTACTCTCGGATGCGGAGTTTTTCAGCAACTTGCTTTCGTCTGATCTTCCTTGGAATCTGAACATCCTCAACCTGCCCACTGTCAGGGTGGCAATCATCGTCCTCTGCGTCGTTATCATCAGCATTGGTGTCGTGACCAATTCTGTTGCCATCATGGTCGGCTTAAAATCACGAAGATCGCCGAAGCATCAAGCTCCGGTGACCATCATCTTCGTCATCGTCCTCGCAACGAACGACTTTTGCCTCTGCATCTTCAGTTTGCCGATTCAACTCCACTACCAAATGACGGAACAATGGATGTTCGGGCATACAATGTGTCGCATCGTCTTTTCTGCATTTGCACTTCCCATGTATGTTTCTGCTTTGACCATTCTACTCATCGCCATACCGCCTTATAATCTATCCCCTCAAGAATCGATTGTCTCCTTGTCTGGCCTTCGCTATCATCGCTTTCAATGTTGCTTTCTCGGTCTTCATGTCGTCTCCGGTCGTGTATTACTCATTGGAAACAGGATTCCAAAGTGAAGAAGATCCAAAGCATACCGAAGTTGACAGTAGAACCTCGGCGTGTGGGGCCAGCAAGGACTTGGTCGACGATCAAACCTTCGTCAACGATCGGTTGTCCACAGATGAAAGATCCTCGTGTTTAACTGAGAAGTTGGTCAGTTCATCGTCGAATTGATTGTAGTGTTCGTTCCCGCTTCCAACTCTCATCATCATCATCATCATCATTACCGGGTGGCGAAAAACATTCTTTTAAATTTTAAATCTTATGAGCTGGTCTTCTATAACATTTACAACATTCATTCTGTAGAACGAGAACTCCGTTGTTTGTGACGTAACCGAAGACATATGAAATTTAGATATATTTTCCTCAATGGAGAAATTGGGTTATTCCAATTGATATTCCATGATGTGACCAGGTGTTTAAGGAAGAGAAATTAATTCCCTCGCCAATAAATTCTCACAAAACTTCTTGCTTCTAAAGAATCAATGGAAAACTACTCACAGCACGAATAAATCGATCCATGGAGGTTTTATTAAAAATAAAAAAAAATCCGTTCAGAATGGCGCGATAGAAAGCAGACGATTATCGTCCTTTTATGAGGCAGCATTCTTCCTCGTTTGAAACCATTCGGTCATTCGGTCATAAATTTTCAGTTATCGACTTCAATTCTTCAACTTTCAAAAAATCTCTTTGCAAAAAAGCCCCTGGAGTTCTGAGGCAATGCATACGAATGACTGCAAATGGCTTCCTTTGGCGGGGTCTTTCCCAGTAAACATGAAACCTTTTGGAGCGAGGAATCATCTCAATGAAAACTTTTGGCCGACCGTGGATACCTCTCAATAAATCTCGCGAGAGAATAAGAGACTCCCAAGCAACCTTTATCGCCACTTCGCTCCCTAATTAACTGCAATGTTTTACATAAAATTCGTCTTAAAATACCTTTAAAATCATCTTGAAATAAACGTAAAGAAATTAATTACCATTATTTTTAAAAATAAAACCACCGTCTATTTCAACATTAGTTCAACAATTCCAGAGTCATAAACATCTTATAAAATGCAATTCTTCGTAACAACAAGAACCTCGATCCAGTTTGCCGTCGGATTGTTTCGTTCATTTCGATGCTACCGAGAGGTGCCCTAAGAGAAGCCGACAAAATGACGGAGATTATGTCTCCTTAGAGGAAGGAAGGAAAAACTCAAAATAAGAATCTCAGATGCTTGTGAGACTTGAAGTTTCATGTTTCCATTTGAAAGCGAGGGGAGTCTCAGAAAATGAGACAGCATTGACAGAGTAGAAGTTCAGATTTCTTGCAAATAAATTGCGTTCGTCATTCGAAGCCGACCTGGTTTATTTTTCTGTATGTAATAATATTTATTATTTGTTTATTTTAATTACTTAATTTATTTTCTTTTCTACTTAAGGATTTTAAATAATCTCGTTAAATAATGCAAAGTGACAGCTTGTGTCGGGAGAGATGCATCATTGTTCTGACAAAGATGGATGCTGAGTATGTTCAGCAGACAGAATGGATCTGAGAAATCAGAGTAGATTTAAACAAATGGATAGAGGAGAAACTGCAAAAAATTGATGTTCGAGAAGTTGCTTTAAGCTCACTTTTATCCAGTCGGCTGATTATTAAAAATCATTATTTTTTACCTATTTTTATTTATTGTTTTACCTATTATTTGTTGGTGTTTTTTTGTTAAGCATTAAACATTAAAACGAAGGTTTGTGAGCATCTCAGCTGAACAAACGACTCATTTCTTTCAACGAAATTTTTCAGATTTATGAATTCGTCTAATGTCATTCAATCTTCTTCCTTCTATCAACATTAATCGTCTTTAATTAAAACCCCATTCAACATCAATAATTAGAACAATAAACAAATCTACTTTCTCTACATTTTTCAAAAATTCTTACTCAAAACTGAATTTATGAAATGTCCTACATTTTATTTAAATTTGAAGTTGATGTTAGTCGCATAATAATTTATAATTATTCATTTTATTTTTTTCATGGTGAAAGAACTTTTCGACTCTAATTATCTTTAGGTTGCCTAGCAATGATCACAATGATGTGTGAAGAAGATGGAAAGACGTTTCATAATTCCGTGAAGTGATTCCATCATAATTATTCTATCATCTTCAAAGTTTTCAATTGAATGAAAATTTTTTCATCTCTTCAGACGACCTCCAAATAATTTTTTAAGGACAGAACGATAGTGAAGGTTCTTTACAACAATACTTTGCTATCAGAATTTAAATTTAAAAAAAAAACATTGAATGTAAAATCGGCTTTGTAAATCAAAATTTTCAATTTGTAAATTTAATACGGAACTGTCATACTTGCTGGTTTATAGTTGAATAAAACTAATTCAACTTATCCCAGACGACGTCTACTGTGAGAGAAAGATCTTTCATTATTGATTCACGAAAAAGATCATTTCAAATGAAATAAATAAATGGAATTATTCTGAATAGGAAACGTCACATAAATTAACCAATCTAAGAAACATTGAAGATTAAACAAAATGGTCACAAATAAAGGAATGACAGCAATGTTGTTTTTTTTAGGCCAGGATATGCAAATTTCGGTTTTAGTCCGAACAATCTTACTTACACAATGGGCTTTAATCAAAATTCCAGTGATTAGCAACGATGATGAGGCTCTTCAGAGAAAGTGTGTCCTGAAATTTCGGAAATACAATGAAATATGACATTTCAAATAAGCACAAATAAATTGTTTCTGACAAGAAACTTGTTTATTTCACAGTAATAACCTAAATTGAAATCAATTGAATTAATTGAAGCTAAAACTTTCTAGATATAAATATGCTTGCACCTACTACTGGTATGCCCTAAGACAACGGTTCTCAACCTTAAGAATTTAATAACTTTTAATTTGAAATACATTTCAAATACAATGCAAGTTATTTCTAATTTTTCAGGCTGAACAGCTGCGCTATTTAGGAAAGCTTTTATTAAGGTCACTTCAGATTTTGAACCCAGCACTAAATATGCGAATTGCAGAAAGAGTGGAATTTTTGCCTGAAATGTTTAACAAGTTCGAGAGAACACCAAATTAGTGAACGTTATGTCGAATAACATATCATTTTTTTTTAGATATAGATGATGCTGATAAGGAGTTTAAATGTGATTATGATGGCATATGTTTCAACTGAAGTTCAAGACCACTCCAATATTGGTGTTTGCTTTTCTTAAAATTTAATGACAATGGTTAATGTGAAACCTCATTGAACTTATGGATTCCATACGAGAGTGGAGTAGTACATCACCGACGTTTCCAGGAAAATTTTAAAAAATAAGTTAAATACTTTAACTTAATATAATCATTAAATGGTTAAATATAAAAAATATTTTGTAATCTTTTATATAAAAAAAGATAATACTTAACCAGGTTTTAAAGCGCCACATTTGTTTTTATTGCTGATGTGGCTTCCTCTTATGCCAAATTTGTGTTTTATGGATATATAGTTTCTCTTTGATGCTCAGTGATGAAGGATATCAAAACCAAGGAAAATCGTTTACGAGATGCTCCAATAACTTTCGATTTGCCATTTCTTTATAAATTTGTGTTTGCGGCTCCCATATTCGCTTTTATAACATGTATTGTCTTGACGTTGCTGCTCAATTTTGACTCGTCTACGGCAACCCACTGCCATGTAATTGTTTCATACACGTTTTTTTCAATGTCTGCATATCGTTAATAGTCATATTTAATAATACTAAACTGAGGAATCATATTTTATGAATTATGCATCTGGTAAAGTGTGCTTAAATTTTCAGGTTCCAAATTATCTTCCATCAGTTAGTTCTGTTATTGGTGGATTCAGACTTCAAAAGTACATCTGGCAATTTTTTATAGCTCTTCAGTGCAGCCCTAGGATTCTTCTGGCTCTATGCTATCATAAACATTATGCATCTTTTCCTTCTATTGCTTTCGCTAGTGTTCATTTGCATATTTTGACTTTTGTCGATGTTGTTGAAAATCTCAGCCTTTTATTTTTAACCATCGTCTCATCCATTGAAGCTTATGGTTAGTCCGTTGTCGTGATAGGTATGCTCAGATACAAACATGATTCATATTTCAGATTATCATTTTTGGGGTTTCATATCTTTTCTCATGTGTTCTCAGCTGCATATGATACTAAAGCTCCAGATGAATTACAGAATTCAAAATGATCCACAGTTTTGCTATCGTGTTAGTTTTGTTTCTAGCCATAGTTCATTTGATGTTTATTCAAGATTAATCAATATGTTATAATCAATGACAAGTTTGTGCATTTTCAGCATAGAGAATCTTTCAGGCTCAAGAAAATGCTTTGGATTGCCAATTTGTTTTTCATATTTCTCTCAGTTTATTTCTTCTACAGGCACAATTACTTTTGTGAACATGGAGGTTAGATATCAACTAGTGTCTATTAGAGAAATTGCTGCTTCATGCAAATTATTGCAAATAGCTTGTTAGGGCAGATAATTATGACACTATGATAATGTATATTATAATGTTTAAATTAAGTGCTGAAGTCTCTAATTTATAGTTAGATGAAGTAAGTCTGAAAAGTTGATTTGCAGTCTATACATTGTTTGCTCTTTGTGAGTATGTCATAGTCTTGTCCAACATCGCATTCCATGGCACTGGATTCTATGAGTTTCACAAGTCATTCTTGCATGTGGACAGGGATTACAACAAGGATTAGAACAAGTCAATGGTGAAATTACTAAAATGCATATAATAGTATTTCAAAGTCTTCTAAATTCTTTTAGAGTTCATTTTTAAAAACATCTGTACCTTTATTTTTTTAAATCAATTTTTACTGAATATCTTGGATTACAATAGGGTGCTTTGTTTGTGAATAAAAAGCTTTCCGAGAGCACTGTGTCTCAAACTTAAAACTTTAAAGTGTTTTTAGAACATCTAATCATATGTAGCTGTAGTTTCCAACAAAAATCTTGTCTTGAAAATCTGCGTTCAAGTTGTTGTGCTGAGCCACGTTTGCCTGCATGACATAATTATTAATTATTGTCAAATTAAAATGATGACAATTGTGAAGCAGAAGGAAACCGTTTTGGAGCGAGAGGTATTGCCATATTCATCGTGAAGCATTGGCGATGTTGAAGGTGCCTCCATTTCTCGAAATCCTCTTGTCCCACTTCTGATATGGTCCTTAATGTACTTTGTAAGACTTCCATAGTCCACGTCAATCTCGTTAACTTCGTCTGAATGTTCTTGCCTAGTCTTTGAGCTAGGTTCTTTTCGTGGTTCTCTGCTCAACACGGGTGGTTTTACAACTGGCGTTACAAATCTGACATTTTGATCCTCAACTGCAAATTGATTCCTCGGTATTGTTTTGCTTTTAAGTCTTGAGCCAAATTTTTGGTGTGCAAAAATGCTATTGGCAGAAGGCCTGCCAAAAATGATGTTTGGTTTACTGAAAGAAGAAAAGCTTCGGTTATATCCTTGGGAAGAGTTCTTGTTCAAGTTCTGAGCATTCTCAGGGTAATGCTCTTTCGATCTTTTTCCTGCACCTGCCGATTTTGAGAGTCGTCCTAGTGTCGACCTCGAGACCTGGAGAGGGTTTGCACCAAAATTCTTTTAAAACGTCCAGGGTTTATAAGAGATTTAGTTCCCACTCACCTGGTATGAGCTCTCTATTCTTATAACTAAAATTTGTCAACTCGGTTATGAATTTGTAACATTCAAATTTTAAAGGCTTTGAGTCTCACCTTCTGTGCAGTGATATTTGTGTCCTTCACTCCATGATTTGCTCCTACATGTCTTACTGCAATAGACTGCCTTTTCACATCTTGGGCATGGAGTCAGTTTTACTGATGAAGATCGCCCACACTCATGGCAAAGATGCTTAATTGTTTCTCTTCTTTTATGGATGACATCCAATTTTAATTTACTTTCATATAATTTTGCAAATGAAATGTTTGTCAATGGACTTACTCTGACTTCAAAGCATCTTGCTGATGTTTTAATGCTGTACAACAATTCGAGTGGGATGAATTCATAAAAATATGAATTTTGTTATTTTAAATGTATTTGTATATTTGATACCAACTTCCATGAAAGGAATTCTCTCTCATTTTGTTCCTCACAATTTGATTCAAGTAATTCAATACCATTTGTTTGGATTTTTTCATTTTCAAAGCATCATAATATGGAAGCTCGGCATTTAAGAATGAAGCTTCCTTTTGAATGAAGTATTCTAGATAGATTTTGATGATCACACAAACAGATAATTTATTAAGTTAACCTTCCTTTTCGTGCGATGCACATAATCGACAAAATTTCCGTCCGTCCTTCCATTATCTGCCGGCAGAGTCACATCGGCTCCATGTTTGACCAGCATGTCAATCTGGGTGGTTGTGTTGCATGTTTGTGATTAAAAAAGTTTTATAATTTAAAGCTATGTAATTACTAGTGTCAACTGGTCAGCTGGGTCAGTTTCTGCAGCCACAACAGTGCACAGCGCACTTTGGAATGTCCCTCTTAGAGTCAAATTTGGATTTGCACCATTTTCAAGAAGCTGTTTTGCAATCTTTAGAGACAATTGTTTCAAATGCAAGTTCTAATGCAAAATCTTGCATATGAGAATGTTTTTAATAGCTAGAACTACCCCACCTCATATTTATGACTGAGGATGCATGAAGCCAGGGGTGAGAGGCCACTACTGAACAAGATGTTGACATCAGCTTTGTGGTCAGTAAGGAGTTGAACCAACTGAGATGTTATCTGCAGTAATTTAATTTACAATTTATAGAGGTATGTAGTGGAAAGCAGGTATCTAACAGCATCAATGATGCCTTTGCAATGACTAATGCCTTACCAACATTACATAGAGGCTTTAATTATGATTTTGTTTTTTTTTTATTTTAAGATTGTTAAGAGTTTGCTGAGAAATAATCTTGAATTAATTTCATAAACTCACAGATGTATCACCATTGTCTTCTCTTGAACAGACCAATTCAATTGGTGTCTTACTTAATGTACTTTCCAAAGATAGCTCTTTCTTTTGATGAATTAATAAAATTTAAATCATATCATCCATAATCCACATGCAGCCAATTGAAACATTGCAAAATGTACCTCTTTATGATCTCTATGGAATTCTTCTCCTATTGATGAAGTGAAAGAATTAACATTAGCTCCATATGTAAGTAGGAGTTTTGTTATTTCGAAGGAAGCAATTCCTTGGAGAGAACAGGCACAATGAAGTGGTCTGAGTACAATTCCTCCCTGTGGAATTTGTTTTTTCTAAAGAGTTATGACACATTTACCAGCAAAGAATGTTGCCACTTTATCATACCTTCAAGATGAGGGGGGACTCACAGTCAGAACCTCCATTTAGCAATAGTTTCACTGCTGTGACATCCCTGGCAATTATTGCAAGATGAAGTGGAGAACATGTTTTCAAGGATGTCTTTGGATTTGCCCCTCGCCTCAACAGCAATGAGATGGTTGAATGGAAAAGGGAATCTCTCTGTCTGAAGATAAAAATGCATCAATTTGATTTCAGAGTAAAGTTTAAAGTTCCTACTTATTATCTGGTCTGTTCTGGATGACTGGGTCCTTTAAATTTGAGATCTCATCACCTGGAGGGGCATAAATGCCACTCCATATTTGTTCCATCACATGGTTATTCTTTTGTCTTCTCATGTTTAATTTCCCAAACTTCACGTTTGGATCTCTGGCATCAGTTATCGGCATACCATAGTTACCATGTTTCTTCATGGTTTGTTGGTCGTTAATGTTGAGATGATGATTTTTGTTATTGTTGTTGTTGACTACAAAATTGGTTTTACTAAGTTTGGGATTAGCAAAATCTAAATTACTGATGAGATCTTGGAAAGGTTTAGTGTTTAACAGGCCCGAAATGGTGTAGTGGTTGAGACAAGCTGCCATAAGTGCAGTTATCCCAAAATCATTCAGTCTATTCACATAAGCCCCACAGTTCAACAAGAGATTTATTATTTCACAATGACCATTTAGCTGCAACAAAAAAATCATTAAATAAAATTGAATTTTATATGATTTGGGTTAGTTAGGGATGCTAGTACATAAAACAAAGTCTGATGCATTTACTATCAAGTGGCCATAAATAATATATAAACACAAATTCTATGAAGGGCAAATATAAAATAATACAAAGAAATAGTATGAACCAATTTTAGATTCAATGATACAAGAAATTTGGGATTTAATTTCAAAGTAACTGTTGAGTTTTTAACTTAAAGTTTGCATGGCACTCACAGCTGCACCGATCAATGGGGAATTTCCATTTGCATCGCACACGTCAACATAAATTTTCTTCTCTTTCAGCAATTTTTTCACATTTTCTGTTTTCCCTTGCAAACAGCACTCAAAAAAATACTTGGAAAGCTTCTCAAGTTCACCTCTTTTGTAATTCATGCAGGCTTTTGACAGCACTAAATCCACATCAAATGAAATTCTGTGCTGATGATGCCTGAACCTTAGGATGTGCTTTTGCATTGCAACACTTGCAGGAGTCTCATTCCAAACTGGAAACATCCCATTTTCATTTTCTAACTTGAAAAAGATGACTTGGAAATAATATTAAATTATTCTTTGAAAATGTAATCAATTATTAACAAATTATTTCTTTAAATGGCTTTAAATTCTTTCTTCATGCGTAAATGGCGTAAGCGTCCATGATTTTTAAAATAAAGAATGTAATTGAGCTTTCTTGATAAAACTTGATAACTGAAAGAACAATAAAATCAAATTATAATACATACTTTGGATTCGTAAATCTCCTTTTTATTAGCATTTGGATTTCCAAAGAATATCCCTGAGATTGTAGACAAGATGTTCTTTGTGGCATCACAAATGATATCTTCAGAATAGGATAGTAAATAACTTGCTAGCTCCAAAAAGCATTAAAATTATGAGTTGGTACTCTTTCACTCACTCTCATAAAAGGCATGGTTGACATCAACCGAATTGTTAAATGCTTCATTAAATAATTTTCGGTTAATCGAAAAGCTGTTCTTAGGCAAAAAGTTCACAAATACTTTGTCTTTGTCTATCATGACTTCATCACACTTTTGAACTAACTCTTCATTGAAAATATCGCCTTAAAAAACAAAATGAAACGTTATTCAAAAATATGGATTTTCAAATTAAAGCACTTGAATAATGCATCATACAATCCAGTTTTAGATCATCTAGTGAGAGAGATGTTTTCTTGATTTCATTATTATGCAAGAAACTTGGGACTTCCAAAAGTAGGAACTCAGAAATGCATGTGAACATTTTAATTAATTTATTTTCTTTCCATAGCCCCACATCCATAGATTTGTCATTGAAATAGATCAATCGACCTATTCCTAGCTCCATATTATTACCGAAAAGTCCCTAAAACCAACAAAATATATATATTAAAATCACTTAGCTATTTACATCTCTTCTTTTCATCTACAAACTTCGTAGCAAGTATTGTTATTTTTATATTGCACTCCATATCCTTCTCTAAGATCCATGTAAAAGGTTCCTAAATAGAAACTGCCATTGGTCCAGCTGTACTTTCCAAAACCATGGAAAAAGTCATTATAAAACTGTCCACTGTAATTCTGGAAAAAAAAATAAACAGGAATATATTGATGAATATGCATACCATTATTTGAGAATAGGTTGTAAAGCAAAACATTAAAATGCGAAATAATTGTGTCACCTCTCCATCGTTCCAAGTTTGACGTCCAAAGCCATGTCTTACGCTATCAAAACTTGACCCCACATAATTGCTTCCATCATTCCAAAACTGCTTTCCTTTAAATGCATTTTAAACACAAATTCGATATAACCCCAAATCATGAATGTAAAATTTTACCATTTTTGCTGAGGGATTCAGAATCTACAGGCTTTCTTTCTATATTAATAAACAAAGCATCATCAGTGTAACTTTTATCCGCTATAGTCTTCAGAGATTTAATATCTCTTGGCTTTATATCAACATCAATAAATAAATTTTCATTTGTTTGACATTTGTCTAACAAATTCTTCATATTCGTTGCTTGCAATGTATTGCTTTCACTTAGTTGTCAAGGTAACAAAATTGTAATTTTAAAAGTGAATCAATTTCTATAAGAAAAATCGGGAAAAAACTTAAATCGTAATTAACAGAAAATTTTAGTTTTAATTCTGTAAAAATTAAGATCTAGCCCACCTAAAATAATATCGATAATGATTCTACAGCCTTCTCTGAGATCCATATTTAGAAAGGCATATGTTCCGTTGGAACTTCAATAAAACTGGGTCGTAAGGGTAGCTCTGGTTAAAATGGAACAATTTTCGAAAAGGTAAGAGATCAGATAATTGGCTTTGAAGTTTTGTTTGAATAAGCACCTATTCGAATTCAGAATCATTTATCTTCATCATTATTTCGATTGGACCATAGTTTCGCGGGGTCGACAACAATTCGCTATTCTATATATATCCAAGGATTTGGGATTTTGGGGTGTGCCACTATACAGTAGCTAGAAAACGTTTATTATTCCTTGTTGGTTGTTTCAGCTGTCGATTGAGAACTAATACTGCGGACAGTGAATCATCAGAGGAGTGACCCCGTCATCAAACGGTTCGGTCAAAACTCCTGACGTTCTCGAGGGATGGGCCACACCCGTTGATCAGGCGGGTGTCCCTGTCGGCGAAAACCCTACCTATCCGACTTCATCGTAAAGCACCGCACGTTATATGGTTATCGATGAGATTCATGTGACCTTTGCGCATCGATCCCATATAATGTAAACTGAGCGTCATTTCTTTGAAGCGGCTGTCGTCACTTAGAAATATACGATCACCGGCCGCGCGCATATATTGCCTCAAACGCTCATTCGCGTCTTTACGTCATTTGCGAATGCGCACGCCACCATCTCATTAACCAAACCGCACACTCTTAGCAACGCTTACAGCCTCTCGTCTAGAGATGTGAACGTGAAATATTTCAATTGTTTTATTACAAAATGCTTTGTTCTTTTTGAAACATTTCAACACAAAAAAACACATAAAAAGCAAAACCTCCGACATTTTTATCTTATTTTAGCTCTAGTTCTTTCCTGGTTCGATAAACCTATTCGAGTAAGGAACGTGAAGGCTGACTTACCAACTGGACTTCTCGCCCACTTAATGCCCACTTCAATAAGCATTAGCGTTACCCGAAACCCGATCTCCTCTATATCATTCGCTAGCTTAGAGTATTTCTCTGTTTCTAGCATTGCTTGCCTCGATCCTATCCTTCCACGGGACAGTCAACTCTATCAAAATGAAAGCGCCTGACGACGACGCGAGAAAATCCGGTTTCCTGCCGCTATCCCTAAGCAGTTTAGAATAGTGTCTCAAGCCTTCTAGGTCGGCTGCGAAGGTCCAATCATTGGCTTCTGCAAGAATGTCTTTCCTCGGATAGAGTCTATTTTTCTTACGTGAAAAGTCGTCTCGCAAGAAATATGCCTTCCGCTGAAACGCAATCTTGCGAGAATTTGCTTTGGCCACTGCAATTTTGATAGCTTTCACCACTCCCACTTTTAGGATTTTTTGTGTCGCCAGGTGTACCGACCATTGTCGAGGGCTTATTATTTGAGAGCACAGCATCTCGAAACCGCAGCAGAGCTCACATTCACCGTCTTCAGTCTACCTCACGTTCACTTCTTGTTCAGATCATCTCATCAACTCTAATTGATGTGCATGGTGAATTTAGAGTTGTACTTGAAAACATGTAATTAATCAGCAATACTGTTATTGCGGCTAAGAACTATTCAACGCCACAAGAGCTAGCAACAATTCAGAAAACACAAGACTACACAAAGTGCCACCGTTTAGCAGATATCTGATGATACATCTAATAAATGGAATAATTTCATTTTATTATATCACACATACTCATAAACATATTTCTGTAATGGGTAAAGAAGACTTCCGTAAGTGTTTAATTTGTGCTTGCAAGGATTTAAGTATCATTGGATGTTGTCACTCGTGGGACCAACAAATTTTGGATCAAGTTGTTGATTCATATGAAGTCTTCTGATGTGTTTCCGGCAGTTGCCGCTCGTGGCCGATCTGAATCCGCACAGGGAACATTCATAGTTCTTGACGTCTCTTTGAGTGTGCATAACTTTGACATGCTGCTTCAGAGTTGTTGAAACTCCTGTGGAGTACGAGCAATAACTGCATTGGAAGGTCTTGGGTTTATGAACCTGAAGGAATCAACATTTGGTTATTGGTGGAACTTTTACATATGAAACACAATCATAAATAGCCACAAAGCACTTTTTCATGCAACTTCTGAAATAGGCATAAATTGGGAGAACTACTAGTTAACTATAAAAAACGTTCTTTTTCAAGTTTTAATTGTAAAATAATGGTTGAAGATTAACTGAGGTCATGTGGCCATAAAGGTTTTGCTTTGTTGAAAACATTTTATTGCAGATGGGACATGGAATATCAACAATATTTTTGTGGGTTTTCTTGATGTGATCATTGAATCTGCTCCTCCTAGTTGTTATGTATGGACACTGGTCACAAGAGAACACCAACATCTTCTGATTCATCATCACTTGGTGAATTTTGAATAAATGGGCTGCAATTGTAAGCGTTTTAGAAGCATTCAATAACAGCAATTATCTGTTGTCACAAAGGAAAATAATAACAAATCATAATGGATTCTTGGCAGGAATAATATTCTTAAAATTTGAGAAATATTGAAACAAAATCAATAGCTGATCTGAACTTTGATAATCAGTGCAGAAGTGAAATCAAGCCAAAATTAATGCCAGAAATGGAATCTCATCTCACACTGAAGATTAGCTTTGTACTGGGTGGTGTAGGGACACAGATGGCATGCATGGGGCTTGTTCGAGCTGTGCCTTGCAATGTGCACCTTCAACTCCCCCTCCTGACCATAAGCCTGACCACAAATGTCACAAATGAAAGGTCGAACACCATCATGAATTACCAGTTTATGCCGCTGGAGACCTCTACAAGTAGATGCATCCACTAGCTTCAAACATTATTAATACTTTAATAATTAATAATTAAACATCATTAATAGTAATGTTTCAATAATAAATTACTTTCATCTCAGATTAAAAACTGTTCTTAAACAAAAAAACAAGATCAAACATAACAAAGCATTATTGAAATCAACTTTTCATGCTTGAACATCTTGGAGCAGATGTTGCACTTGTGCTGTTTTGTATCCTTGTGCTTCAGAGCATGCTCTTCAACCCTCTTCTTATAAAGGCAGACATAGCCACATCCTGGCTCCTTGCATCTATGCAACTTGAGCAAAAAATGCAAAACAATTTCACACTCAATCGAGATAAAATTAATTTGACAAAAACAAGAAGGACTTACCTTGTTAGCAATTTTAGAATCATGTACTTTATGAATGAGCAGCATGTGAACATTTAGAGATTCAGTCCTAGCACATGATTTGCCACAAATGGGGCAGGTTGTTCTCTTCCTGTGATTTTCCAACTGATGTCTAACATAAGAAATAATCACGAATATTGTAACAATGCAGTTTCTTCCAGATATAAAATCATGCAAAAATCGCTCCGAAATGAAAGAAGCAAAATCAAGGCTAATCATTCAGCAACACTTTCTAAAATAAACTTAACACTTAACCTCTCTAAGACATGTTGTATTCTAGTGCTAAAAGGACAATGATGACATGAAAATGTTATATTTGGATGATAAGTGATCATGTGATCCATCAAAAGCCTCTCATTGGGCAAAACAACATTGCAGTGTGTGCACAGAGACTTTTCCTCTGATGTGAAGTTTTGAGAATTTATGGCAATGTTCAACAGCTTCTTGGCATTCTTTTGTTTAAAGTTTGTGGTATCTTGAAAAAGAGACCTCAAGTGCAGAGACGTGTGACACACAAACAAAGGTTTCGATTTGAAAACCATCAAGCATTTTGGACAATTATATGCTTGAGTTAACTCACAAAAACTTCTTTTTTGGAGTAGTATCTTGATCTTCATAATAATAGATCTTTTAAGTAATGCCTTTGATGCAACTTTCGAGCTGTTTAGATGAGATGGCATTTTGTGGGCATGCATTTTGTGATACAGAAGAGCTTGATGAGATTTAAAGTTTTCACTGCACACATCACAAGCACATGATTTTCCTGAATCCATCTCCAACTTTAAATTACAGTTTCTTAAATTTGGTTGGCAGGTCTTAATTTCGCCTCTTTTTTGTTTCTTGTTGGAGGCAGTGGCTTCGTTCCCATTTGTGTCACTGAGAATCCTTTTCCATGCTCTTTCTTTGTTGCTAGTAGTTAGACTACTTCGTGATCGTTGTTTATTTTCAACTTTTATTCCTGCAACTCCAATTTTTGAAAAATCCTGAAAAATTTAGTGATTTTAATGGTCTAAACAAGCTCACAAATCTTATAATAAAATCTAACAGCACGATCTCCAACTTGATCCTTGTTTAATTTTAAGTTATGGTTTTTCAAATAATTTTGTAAAATGGTCACCACAGAGGAAATTTCAAGGCACAAAGCATCTTGTAGCAATAGTACTGCCTGACTTGGGTCCCTTAACACCAAAACACCAGTGTACATATAAGATAAAAGAACCTCCAATGATTGTTTTGAAAAGTCTGCATTGGAAACATTATTAAATTTAAATGAGTAATGATAAATGCTTCCCATATGTCAATGAATCTTTAAATATTAAAATAAACTTGCCATCTGAAACAGCAAAAACGGAGCATTCTTGATTTTTTTGAAGAAATATTTGAAAAATCTGGGAGTTAGCAGCAAGAACAATTTTGTGAGCTTTAATTCTGCAACTTCCATTAGTAATAACTATATCACAGAAAATCTGTTTCTTGTAGAAATCATTAATGGTTGTTAAAAGGTTTGCGGAAAAATTGTTGTCTGATAATTCATTGACAGCACTGCAACAAGCTTATAAATCGTTAGTTTAAAAGTATAGTTGTTGACTTCATTTGCTCCACTTGCATTACCTAGATGAGCCAGATCTAGTAATTCTCCTAAATGCATCGCTCATAGTTATATTTTTAAAAAGCAATATAACTCAGCAGAAAACTTTTATCTTTTGCACTATTATCTGCAATGAACGCTTATTATGCTGGTATTGAACCCAGGGCCAGTAAATAGAATATCGAAGAACATTTAAAAGTAAATTTAGTTTGAAAGAGTTGTTTTCCAGTTCCAAACGGGCGCTAGACAAATTAAATTAAAAAAAATGTGCTTTGCAAAATTAAATCTCAAACAATATCGTTCTGCTTGTGGAATACGTAAAACAGTATTGTTTTGGCTAAGGACGCACTGGTTCTATCCTCAGGTGATTAGGAAATCTAGTTTGTTTATCAAACATAATTTATTCTGAAGTTAAAATTTTAGTTTTAATTAACTAAAGTGTATAACCATAAAAAACATAATTTCTGATGCACCACAAAAGTGCTTTAGGATCCGTCATGGAGAAATATACTCAGTATTACTTATTTGAATTGATCCAATCTAGTTCATATGAACAGACTTAACTTCCCAATACATCATTAAAATAGATAATAGAATAACAGCACATAAAATTAACTTCTAAAAAATCAAACTATTTTGTGGGTCTTGCTATCACCAGAATAAATCGCAGTCAATTTATTCACCAAACGTTTTCCCAGCTTTCAAGATGATTTATATTAAGACAAGCAATTATTTTCCGTTAAGTGGAATCACCAAAAAATCAAAATAACGATGAAATTTTAGGATGAACCTCCCTACAGTCGACCAGTTCATCGAGGTTCAACTTCAAGCTTCGTGATAAAAACGCTGCTGATGAAAAACATTTGAACCTCAGTTCGAATTGGAGCAATATGTACAGTGGAAATGGAATTGTTAGTAGCAGGTGAACTTCGCACGGCAAAACATTGCCTTCGATGGCTTGGTCATCTCGAATGAAATTGATAATGAACTCGATCCGAAGACGATCGAAAGACGTGAAAACCGATCGCTCGATGAACACATATCTCGGTAAAGTGAAAACTTCAAAACCGCCAAATATGCGATGTAGAATGCCCTCAAAATCCTGGAAGGTTTCTGAGAAAGAGTAACAGGTACTGGTTTTGATAGATGTATGGCTTCATAAAAGTGATAAAAACAAGAAATTGCAAACATGGTCCATAGGATGAGTTAAAAATATAGAAATAACTTGCAACAGAGATTGTCATGAGAAGTGAGTGACAACTTTCCAGTAGCTCTGCGAGGAGCCCATTTGTCCTTTGCATATGGTGTGAAATTGACACAAAATTAGTCTTAATGTGCACCTTCGCAAAATAATCACCAAATGGCCGATTGCACTTGAATTGATAAAAATATTTGCTGGTTTAACGAATTGCATCTGTGCAGTGTCAGTAATAAATATATACATGATAAATTCATTTGCAATTTAAACTGAGCAACGGAGGGAAAGTTCCGCACGTAAAGGTCCTTCTCACTTCGAGTGCAGGATTTGGATAAACTCTGGAACGAGCAATAAATAAATTAATCCCACTCTTCAATTCAAAGTAGAAGACGACAGATTTATACCTTCGTAGTCGATTCTGCCATCGTTGTTCGAGTCCGCAGATGTCAGCATCTTGCTCACCTCTTCTTCGGTTATCTGGTTTCCGAAACTTTTCAGAGTCTGTCTCAATTCAGAGGAATCGATAAAGCCATCTCCGTTGATGTCAAAGACTTTGAACGACGCCCTCATTTCTTCATCTCCTGTCAAACAAGGTGCACTTACATGAGAATGCGTCCGTAATAACTCACGAGGTTTGAACTCCACCCCAGCCGACAGGAATAAAACAACTTTAATACCTGGAAGGTCATCGAGCTTCTGAGACATATTGCTTTTCTGTGACAACTGCCTGTGCAGAAGCGCAGCCTGGATTATGAAATGGAATTAAGTCTATAACAATTAAAATATTTGCTGCTTGATTCCACAATGCACTGTATAGAAAGAATGCAATGAAATTGAAAACATCTACAAACAAAGGATGTTCTACCTGCTCGGCATAGCTCTCGAAAGTCCCGGTCATTAACTTAACAAACTCTGCAAAAAAAGGACGTCAATTTAAAAAAGAATCCAAACTAAAATAAAGTAAAAACTCCATCGCATAAAAATTGATCGCATGCTTAAATCACATCATTGCAACATGCTGCCTTATTTGAGCTGAATGAGTTTCATGTAATTGAACCAATATACTCCATCCAATGAGCATTCAACCATGATAAGTGGAAAGAATGATGATTGGATGACCATTACGAGTGAGATGATAATGATGACAAGAGTGAAGTGATTATAAAAGATTTACAATGTCAAATACAAATTTTTCCTTTCAATACAATGCTTGCTTGGATATTAAAAATTATTAATACAAAAGCGACAATGACATGGACGACGACATAGACAAGAATAGCATCGGTATTAATAGTCACAATCACGTTATTAGGAATGGCCTCCGAACATAAAAAAGTTTGGTTCGGTCCATTATGCTGCCACCATTTATTATTTGTGCTGCTATTTGTGGACTCAACCACACACACTTTTCTCGAAAGATTATTTGGTCTTAAAGATAATCCTTTAATTGAAACAGAGGTTTTTGGTGAAATAAATTTCCAAGAATATCAAGAGAGTGACAATTTAAAAAGCACAACAAAAAACATGAATCTACATTCAAAGATTAAATATAGATCCTTCAAGAAAAATTACTTAAAAACAATAATGAGCCTCATAATGACGATGATGATGATGATTGAAGTGGTAATGGTAAATGAGAAAAGCAACCATCACGACGACCACCATTTAAGACAACCAACCGGAGTAATCGATCTTTCCGTCTCCGTTGATGTCTGCCTGTTTCATCATCTCGTTCAGATCTTCTAGAGTCAGTTTGATTCCAAGTTGCTTCATGGTGTCAAACAGCTCCCTCTTTGATATGTAACCATCACAATTGTGGTCAAAAACCTGAGGAATTAAATTGCTGAGTTGTCAAAAGTGGTCTCGTGTTGTAATAAATAAATAAATAAATAAATATGTCCAGAATGAACAAACATCAATTTCTCATAAAAACAAAATGAAAACATGCAAGTTGCAGGGCCTTGTAATGTGAAATTATCAGGAATAAATAAGTAAATGTATTCATTAAGGAGATTTAGGAAGATAATGCATGCAAATGTCTTTCCAGGATCCTATGAAGAGAATTTACATTACATGTTCGTCAGCAGATAATAAACTGGATTGTTTCAATCACATGAACATTCACCCAAGCATTTGGAGAGCTTTATCAGCCTAGAGGGGGTCCTTAAGATAACTAATTAGCAACATTAAGTGTGCACGCTTGCCCACTTAGAAAATCTTTAATAAAACAAACAGAATCATTGCAGATGCACGATAAGGAGGAGAGGAACCCCACGAGGAGGAGGAGGAGATAAGATCTTTTAAGGTTGACAAACCTTGAAAGCTTCCCAGGTTGTTGAACTCGATCTTCTCCTTCTCGAGGTCGGCGGAACCCACGGGTTGGAATTCGTCGACGATTGACTCGACGTGGAGACTCGCTGAGGTCTGTGATTGCTCGACTTGCGTTCGACTGGTCGAAGGGGGACAGAACGACGTATAAATAAAAATTTAAAATATCAATAGTTTTTTTTGTTTAAAGGCTCAACTAAAGTATAAAATCTAAGACAAGTTTCAATGTAGTAACTATAGAAATACGTTTACACATCAACAAGAAAATAACTCTTATGCAGTTCAATGATGTCGAGGCAACGTCTTATTTATTGACGGAAAGAATTCTGGAGGAATGCAAGGCTCAACATTTTTCTTTCAGTACCTTTTTGTTTGGAAACAAGTTTTAAAATGTTTTTGTGCACTTAATGTTAAATCTGCTTTTTGAAAACACTCATCTCCGTGTTTTTTGCAAACAACACCACACGTCCACACATCAATTGAAAACTAATTGGACTCATAACTCGGAAAAACAATTAGGGAATTTCTGGTTCGCAGGATGCAAACAAATACAATTATCATACCTCTCAGATGCAATTATCATACCTCTCAGACACAACCACCATGGCACTCATCGAGAATCAAAAGCTTTGAGAAGCTTTAAGACAAAGCAAACAGCAGGACTTATGATGGCTCAAAAGATGTTAATTATAACCTTCCGAATAAACTACGACCTTGTAAAAAGGAAACAATTAACGAAAAACATGCAGCAATCATTTTATTGAAGCAATACCCCGATCCCTGCTGGAACTGGTGTTTCTCTGGATGCTTCTGTGAGAATTCGATCTTTCGGGGCATTCCGATGTCTTTACTTCTTTTTGCTGTTTCGAAATAAAAATAGTTCTTTCAATGAGTTCGGCACGTGATCATGAACCTTGTGGTAAATGAGTCACCGAGGACACTTACAGCGTTCGTAGGGCGACTGAGGTGGAGCATTTTCATGATTCTCACAAAATCTAAAAAAATTGGAATCAACTTTCAACAAAAGGTTAGAATTTAATTTCAGAATATTATTTAAATATTGTATAAAACTTGTATAAAATAATAAATCACGTAATTTAGTAAATCGACCGATTTTCGAAGGAAGAGTCGAGACATTAACCGTCGTAGTAAATGGTGTCTCCTTCTACCTTGGCTTCTTTCATCATTTCTGCAACGTCCCTGTCTGAGATAGGCAC
This sequence comes from Whitmania pigra, assembly GCA_021613335.1. Lineage (NCBI taxonomy): Eukaryota > Metazoa > Annelida > Clitellata > Hirudinida > Haemopidae > Whitmania > Whitmania pigra. The sequence goes on from JAJTWR010000469.1 coordinate 224,132, forward strand.
TCCGATGGTAACGAAAGTCTCTTTCAATTCATTGGCTTCGATGGAACCACTTCCGTCCTTGTCGATCAAGTTGAACATTTCCTCGATCTCCTGTTCGTCCGACTGCGGACTTTTGTAGCGGGAAGTCAGGAGAATGAACTCCTCGAAGTCGATGCGCCCGTTTCCTATCAAAAAAAGAAACATTGAATAAATATTGCAATAAACGGGAGAGGTTAAATTAAATAATGTTAAAAATCTTCGCAAACTAATGAAAAAGTGCATTTGTCCAAACCATTGCAATCCATACGAAAAATTAAATAAACGTCCATCTCTAAGAAAATAAGGAACAAAAAATAAAGAAATAAAGGACCACCGACCGTCCATGTCGACTTGGTCGAATATTTCACGGATGTACTCCTGGGAGGTCGAGATGTTCATAGTCTGAAGAACTTTTTCCACTTCTGCCATGGTTATGAACCCGTCACCATCTTTATCAAACAGCGAAAACACCGCTTGCAGACCTACAACGTTGAATTTAGGATTTTAAACATTACCTGCATTAATTAATTAATTAATTCTTTTTAATATTAAATAACTGTTTTCAATTCCAACACTTTGCTCCAATCAAATGCTTCTCTTATGTTTAATTACTGCTCGCATTTTAAATGTTTGAAGCTGCATTAATTTTATTTGCGAAACTGCACAAAAATTCCATGAAAAGCTGTTAAAACTACAATAAAAATAATAACAAATATTTTTTAATTTGCTGCTTCCCACAATCTCCAAAAACATAACCGACTAATCTGATTGTTACTGCTTTGCTCGAGATTTTTTTATTGGCTCCTTTTTTGCAATGAAAACACATAAGGAAAAGTATTTTCCAAAGAACTGCAAAAATGCCCTCAAGCATTTTTAGCAGGTGCACAACTCGAATGACTCAACTTGAACGAGTGAGACAATGAACAAAGCAAACACTGACATCGGTGCACATCCGGATGGTGTAAGTCAATTAAAAGCAAGTGGCGGTTGAAATTCAAAAAGGATTCAAAAGGACGAATCACGACCCCAAAAGAGAAGGTCGACCCGACCCTGTCCGGTGAAAGACGACAAAACTCGGCAGTGACGAGATTTAGGAGAAAGGGAGGATCCAAAACGAACACTAATTTGAGTCCACCCCGAGAGCAATTTGCCAAGTTACTGGACGGGATTTAAAGAGGGAAACATTGCCAGCAGATGCATTGCTAGATGAGAGATTACTCGCCATAATCTGCAGCTTTCTGTTCTCCTATTTCTAATTCTCTATTTCAAGTAGGTTATTATTACTGCTATTAATGTTATTAATTACTATTGTTACTGACATTAACGTTATTTAATAATTAAAGTTATTACTACTGCTGTTATTAATAATTGTATTAATCGTAATGGAAATGGTTCCAGACTACGATCAGTGCTTAGTTTAAAATGAATGACAGGTTGCAAACAAAGCAAAATTCGTCTTCGTCTCCAAAATACATCACAAGCAACTAACTTTCTTTGTCTTGTCCCTTAGACTTGAAAACACTGTTGATAGACTGCAGAAAAGAATTTTTAATTCAAATTATTGCAAATATATAAGAGTATTTTCTTATTTACTAATTCTCAGAAGCAAGACAATGATGGTTTTGATGATGATGATGATGATGGCGACGACGATGATGATAATGATGATGATGATGGCGACGACAACGATGATGATGATGACAATGATGATTGAAGTAATTGCACGTTGAATAATTAGCTGCTTAGAGTAAACTCATGCATTTGTGTTCCATCTATTGAGCGACTCATTCTGGCAAATTTTCTAAAAGTGAATCATTTTAAACATTCAGGAAAGATTAAAATTCCCTAAGACAGTGACATATTCATCATAGGTTGTTAACTAATTTCTTTTCCCTACAAATCACGTGGGTCAAATCGCCAGACTAAGAAATCACATCACCAAGCTGGGAAATCCCGTGAATCTATTAAAAACTTCCACTGACGTCATACATGCACAGAGTTCAATAGGCTCAAATTTTGATGCGCAGAGCTATTAATCTCCAGACTTACTCTGCATGTGACTATGACTTCTTCAACTGGCTTTACGTTTTTTAGAATATTTGAAGGAAATTCTCAAAGATATGAAACGAGAGAGCAAACTTTGTTGAATTAAAATTCTAACGGGGGTTGAAAAGTATTTAAAATTCATGAATGAAGGAATAAATTGGTTAAAAGTTGATGATGATCTCAGTCATTTTATAAGGACAGTTAATTTCATTCACTAAACGATAACAAGACATCAAGATAAACATTGAATCTCTCCACATGCTTTTAATGATTTCAAATTTTTAGCTCAACTTTTAACCTAAACTCCCACAAAACTTCTCAAGGTTAAAGAATGACAAGAATCTTTTGAAAATAAGCAAAATTCAATATCAAATAAAAGTCAATATCCAGAGATTATTAGCCAAGTCAAAAAGAAGCTAGTAACATTTCAAATTTCAAACCAGCATGCAAAACAAAAAGTTTGATGGGCAATAAGATAATAGTAATAGATTTATTACTTGTTCTAGTAAACTATTTATTAAATTAAACCTTGGTATTTGAAAAGTTCCAAACAGTTAATTGCCTGAAACTCTTAAAGTGCTCTTAATGATTCTTAAATACTCAACCAAGTAACAAAGAGAACAGAATTGCTTTGATAAGCATTTACTTTTGAAAGCACGAATAGTGACCGTCGCTTGCACTAAATTGTCCGAGTGACTCATACATATAATATAACATAGATATAACAATATAAGAACAATAACTTGCAAACGACACGAGAGGAGTTGAATATTGTTTAAGTTAACAAGTCTTAGAGCTAACGAAAGTGTAAAAAACATAAACAAAAACTCACGGCCATGCTCGACATCCGAGATAATTTCTCTTCGTTGAGGTAGAACAATCTTTGAAAATCTGAAATTCAATTTCCCACTAAGCCCGACATTCGACAACTTATATGCAACACCAACACCAACAACACCAACAACTTATATGCAACAACACCAACAACAACAACAACAGAACGCAGCTTCGGCAGCGTCGACGCGTAGCTTCGCGTTAACCTTAAATTTGCTAAGCAGATGGTCCGTTCGAAATTGAAATGATCATCATCATCGTCATCATCAGAAGAAGAAGAAAGAAGAAGAAGATGTCCAACTCAGTTATCGGAGATAACCGATCCACGGACGAGCATTTAGCGGAGAAGTTGAAGAAGCTATTTCTATTAAACGCATCATCGAAGTAGGCGAAGTATAAACAAGTTTCAGAGCGGACAAGCAACAGGTCGGCCATTGATTTACCTTGGTAAGAAATTTTCCCATTTCTATCGACGTTGACGGTTTTCATCATGTCGTAAACATCGGTGTCGCTCAAGCTGATGCCCAACTGTAGCATGGTGTCTCTGTTTTAAAAGCCATTATTCCTTCAATTTTTTGATTAAAATCGAAATGCTCAAATAACCGACTGATTGTTCTAATTGTCCATTGTTGATAAACAATGATAACGCACTGAAAAACAGTCAGAAGCCGACGACAAGGCTGGCGAATATTTGACTGGTTGATGTTATAAATAGGAGCTCGTCTGATTGTTTAAGTCCAATTGATGGATTTCCAATGACAAGCAATGATGAACAGACGAAACAACGCATTGTTCGACGATGATGAACGAATGTTTTCATCTTTTAAAACAGCCTACGTTTAGTACGAGAGGATGGGAGGGATGAATAATGTTAATTGTACGCGTACTCGTACGTGTACTTGTACGTGTGCTTGTACGTGTGCTCCAGGTGCTTGAATATTGCACGCGTTTGCGCAGGTGCGAAACTCATGATTTATAAGATTTATATGCTTGTTTATCTTCGATACAATCGTTATCAAAATCTATCAGCATCTCAATACAAACAACCAGAGCAATGGTTACGTACTTTTGACTAAAAATAAGATAAAAACAAAAAAAAATAACTGACTTGAGGTCGGACGCACTGAGGTATCCGTCGTGATCCTTATCAAATATTTTGAACATCTCCCTCAGGTCCAGACCACCGTCGATGAGACTGATCGACGATCCGTAATGATTTCTCATGAGCTGTTGGAACTCCTCGAAACATATGGAGCCGTTACCTGGATGGGAGGACGAGTCTGAGGTTAGTCGCTCTAAAATTCATGAACTTCTTAAAAGATTGTCTTTCGCGTGTGAACACCGAAGAAAAAAAATAAAATATAAATAAAAAAAAAAGATTTCATGAGAGAGAAAAAAAGACAAGAGTGGTCAATAAGTGATGATGGAGATAATGTCTTGTAAATGTAGCTGCACAATTATCCACTCCCCACTAAAATAGGAAAAACAAAGATGACTGAAAATCTATTCTGGGCAGCATGGAAATGGAAATCTCGTTGGAGAAAAAAAATTTTTAAAACTTAATCCAACTCCAATACTCGTCCATCAAGAAGCACGAACGACACCTCGTTAGGAGTCGTTACTGCTTCGAAACTTTTACGCGAATGTTTGGATGGACACACAAAAAAATCATTTAGAATTTCGTGAAGACAGTGAGACAGGTGAAACAGCTAGGTGTCATTGGAACTATCACTCCTGGGAGCAATAAACACCGACATCCTCAGTAATTTGGCCGAGTACCGAGGAGCAGGCATAGGATAGGATGACGATAGATTCCAGTGATTATCGAATAGGTGATTCACGACGATGACGCAACAGGTGTAAGATGGCCATAAAAATAAGATACTCATTTCAACGACATAAATATTAATAAGCATGCAATCACTACAATCATCATCATCATCATCAGTGGCAGCACCCATCACCTTAGATAACAGCCGGGAAGCAGGTGCAATGTAATGTAATGCAATTATTATCATCATCGTCGTCGTCATCATTATATTATTATTATTATTATCATTATTATATTTCTTTTATTATTAAATGGATACATTCGGCCCTGTCCAGCCATGTGATTAAGTTAAATTCGTGAACTCACCATCGAGGTCAACCTGTCTGACCATCTTCTTGGCTGCCTTCAAGTCGACCTTCATCCCGATGGAGTTGAGGGTGTGGAAAACCTCTTCACTGGAAATCTTTCCATCTCCGTCCTTATCGAACATGGAGAAAGCAATCCTCAGATCTGCAACCACGGTTTCCATTAAATTTGCTGAGGTCAATTGGAACGCACTTAACTCTTGAAGTTTTTTTTTAGCGAAAATTATTCCACTGAAAATTATTCCACTCTTTTTAAGGGCCGCTTGCAATTATTCCGAGTGATTTTAGAAGCCTTTTCAAGATTGTTTTGTGCTCGAAATGTAGGAAAAGATTGGAAATATAGAAAGTGACAAGTGAAGTATAATTTCAAACCAACTAAAAATATTAAAGGCTAAAGGTCGACTTAAAAATACTGCAATTACCATTTTACATAACCAGGTCTTGAATAACTGATGAAATTAGAAATTTGTGGACAAATAAGAGGTTGAAAATAATTCATGGAGATAAGCATGAGAATAATTGAGTTGTTCAAAAGTGGCAGCAGACGTTGCTAGAATGCAAAAGTTTAAACAGAATTCTGAGATGTTTATGTTCCCAGAGATGTTTATCTTTTACCTCTGAAACTCAGATTAAAATCGAGAAAGATGAATATTTTAGCACTCGACACCCGGTCATACGTCCGTGCAGACGAACAATGGAGCATCAAGATCTTCCATCATAACGAACGAGACAAAAAATAATTAAATTAAAATATAAAAAAATCCATCAAATCGGAAAGGTTCACGCACTGGAAAACTATACGATGCATTCATGAGAAACTTCCACGGAAAAATAAATAATGCCTTGTTACGAAAAGGGTCGTCGGGTGTGTTTTACAATTGAAGCTGAGTAATCACTGGTGAAGGTTTTTCAGGAAACATTTTTCCAACCTAACAATGGCTCTCGTAATGACTTTAGACATTTACCAGGAATGGAAAAGATGATGAAGACGACAAAAAATGATCATTCGCTTATTATGTCTGCGTCGGAGAGTTATAATAAACAAACCTCTCGACGGTGGATGTCCGATAAAACGCTCCACATTTGCAGGCCAGACAAACGCACCGTTCTTTCAAGAAATAACCGAATGCCGCTCGTGTGTTCGTATTACAATGCCCGCTCAGGCGATTCACAGAAAGTAGTTTTAGCTCTTAAGAACATTAATAAGCCATAAATTTATCATATAGCGGAGGGGTTGTTCTAGGAATGAGAAATGAAAATTTATAATCACCTTGGATTTTTTTCTCCTCCGGGCTATAAATGAGGGCTGGTTCGTCACTTATTTGGAGAGTCTGAAAGAAGGATGGAAATGTTGTTCTTGGGTGGAATATCGTTTGAATAATGAATGAGTCTTATCTGGAGCAGTCGGCGGCGAAAGAAACAAAAAAAAAGCGACAATTTATGGGATGGTGCCAACCTTAGGCTCTACACTTTCAAATGTTTCCTAACCTTTCTCTGCGGTGTCATGGCAGACATCAAGTTGACAAAATCTGTAAACGACGTAAAAACAACTTTAAATGTCAAAAGAGAGCCGATCCGATCGACGATACGCACGGGGTATTCGTTCAATTAGAAATGCTGCGCGAGTGAATTGAAGCCAATTGATGAGTAATTGTGCGAACAGGATGCTCTGTAAACCCCTCATTGGTCAGAGAAAAACGTTTAGAAAAGTAGTATCTTTAAAATACCAACCCTCGTAGAATATCTTGTCCTTGTTGGCCACGCCGGCTGCCTTCATCATGGTATCCACGTCTTTGTCGGAGAGTTCGAATCCGACATCCTTCATGGTGTTCTTCAGTTCCGACTTGTCGATGAAGCCGCTGTTATCCTGTTCGTCGGAGATATTTTTGGTTTTAAACGAGCCGAAAAACCTACGTAGACGATGCATGAAACTGAAATCGGAGGAGATTTCAGCGGAGAATACAAGAAGCCAATTATATATATATATATATATATAGGCCCATCACGACTGGGCCTTCAAACAACAACAACAACAGTCAGCAGTTGATTCCTATGAATAATCGTCTTTCGAGGAAGAACCGACTGAAGATAACAGTAGTGATAACAATAATAACAACAACAATAATAATATTAATAATAATAATAATAATAATAATATAATAATAATAATAATAATATTAATAATAATAATAATAATAATAATAATAATAATAATAATATAATAATAATAATAATAATAATAATAATATAATAATAATAATAATAATAATAATAATAATAATAATAATAATAATAATAATAAATAATAACAACAATAAAAGGAATCTCTTGTTCATGTTATGGTCGTGTGACCAGAACGGCATCCTCATTAGAGAGACTCATCTCGTTAGAAGGACTGCAGGAAGGAATAAATTATGTTAATTACAGGACGGGGATAAACACAACGAGATTGTTAAAAGTCAGTCGTTCGTATTCATCATTTTAATAAGAGTTGCAGAGTTAGTCTTGGAGGAGTCACAACTTATCATCACCATCATCATCATAACCGTCGTCGTCATCATCATCATCATAATCATCTATCGGACCACTTATCAAAAGTCTCAACGAATTCACTCCAGTCTTCCAGGCCCATCTCGGGCAACACTATCATCATCATCATCATCATCATCATCATCATCATCATCATCATCATCATCATCATCATCATCATCATCATCATCATCATCATCATCATCATCATCATCATCATCATCATCATCATCATCATCATCACCACCACCACCACCACCACCACCACCATCATCATCATCATCATCATCATAATTATCATCATAATCGTCTTCAATTCTAACTAATGCTAACACTGATGGTTAGGATCGTGGTTCGAAACAAATTCACGTAAAAACGTAATTCCCGCTAACGTATCGTTTCCATGGTAACCACACGATATTTCCATATTTCCATATTTCCATGGGCCTATCGCCGTGACGTGATACGTTGCATGACGTCGTCGACGTGACGCAGAATGTAAACTGATCTCTTAAAATACCTGTGAGTATCATTATCATAACTGGCCGATTAAATTGCCATTTAAAGTCCGCTGGTGATGATGCTGGTGATTATGATAATGATTGCAACGGATCGTGATAATGCAAATACAGAGATGAGTTCACACTAAAAATCAAGCGTAAAATTCTTGACACCTCTAGCATCATCGTCATCACAACCTTTGAAATCATCATGGCAGTCACCATCATCACCATCATCATCCTCATTATCACCACCATCATAGTCATCATCATCATCATCATCATCTCCATCCTAACAAAACGAAGGAAGTAAATACTTGAGACAACAAAGTTTCAATGAGAACTTGGTAATGTTTACAAGCATCTACCGAGGTACAGGGTTCAAATGGTGATGATGAGGGGGCGTGAACAGTTTAAGCAATAATATTATGACATGCCAGTTCTAAACAGAGCCAGCTAATGTCATTATTCTTCTAATAAGCAGAATAATGACTTGAAATGAATGCATAAGCTGAATGAGCTAGTAGCAGAGGTAGCTATTAAAATGAGGTTAATGCTCATCCTGTGTGTTGGTTGTGATATCAGCTCATGAATAATGTTTATTAATGTTCATTTTTACGTTTCAATCTCTGCACAAAGTCGCCCATGAAACGTGCTTCTGACAATATCCAGCCACTTTTAATGCTTGAAAAGATTTCACAAACTTCATACTCAGTTGAAAAATCCTTTCCATGAGTTTATGATATCAGTAAACACCTATCCAGTTCTATGATAGGTGGATCCTGACTCCAGAAAGATTAAACTCTCAATTCAAAAAATAATCTCAATGAAGATGGTTGAGCAATGTTGAGATAAAAAGCTCATAATTTCTAAATGAAGAAAGATAAGCAATTCAAGTGAACACAACCTTATCAAAAGCTGCAAAGAGGGATCTGACTTCAGAATCCTTTCTTGTTGGGTGGTCCAGTTTTGAGCCCATCATTTGGACAAATTCATTTAGATCTATGAGACCATTGCCTAAAAATAAACTCACAAACCTTAAAATTCAGTAGAAGGCAGAAGAATTCTAATAAACAGGCAATGCTTCAAATTGTGTGAATTCCATACCATCTTTGTCCACTTTCTGGATCATTCTTTTTGTTTCTTCAGCAGTTACTTTTTGCCCGAGGCTTTTCATTACCGTGAATAATTCTTCAGAGTTTATGCATCCATCGCCATCCTTATCAAAGAGAGCAAAAGCTTCCTCTAGTGCTGTCATAAAATTCATGAAATGAAATTTTTCAGGATCAAAGAAACATGAAGTGATGCATCTTGAAAACTTTCGAGATTTGGGAGTAACTGTTTTTAACTAACGGAGGCAGCAACAAAAAAAGATTTCATAAAAAGAAATCGATTGCTAATTGTTTTTTAATCGAAGTAAATCCGATAAAAAAGAAATAAGGGAAACTGCTCACCTTTTCTGTTCATCGTTTTATCGTTAATTGGTTCGGAGCAAACACGAGAAATTAAATCATTCCTTTTCAAAACTTAAGCCGAGAATGCGGGATTACGAAATGATCCTAAAAATAGAACGCGTGCTTTCTTATGGATTCGGAAAATAGTCTCGCTGAAACAAAAAACCGTGCTCAAGTTTAATTTTTATATCCAAGCACCGATCAAGTGACCTCGGTCAGAATGAAAATGCGACCCCGTGATCATCGAGAGCTTTAGAGAAGGTTGCCGTTGTTTTTGCCTGCCTTCGATATGCAATTCTTTTTCTTATCTTGTTGTGTCGCGATAACAAACCTTTACAAACAATTGTTGCTCATTTAAATACCGCTCTCTATGTACGTTTGAATGGATTAGTTATATTTATTTTTATTTTATTTTGATTGGACGTCCGTAGACTGGCATACGCATCAAGCAGTGGATTAGGTGTGACCGAACCAGCTCAATCAAGTCGAATCAGATATTAATCAAATCTCTTGACTTTACAGCGCTGCTAAGACGAGCTAGAGTATGAAAGTCACGTGATCAACTTTTTATTGTAACAAAGTCTCGTTAGTAAATGTTTATGTAAATATTTCAGAGCCTTCTCTGTCCATGCCATTACACGGTGAACGATTTCTTCTGCGGAATAAAATGAGATCAATTTTATGATTATTATTAATAATTATTCGATTTTTTTCAAGTGAAATGACAATCGGTAACAAATATTTGGTTAGCAAAAGATTTATGAATGGACTGATAACTGTCAGCTGCAATTTCAAGATTGAATAGGTAGACAATATATTGGCCCAAAAAATAGGACAGGTTGTTGATACTTACTCTCATTTCCAAGTGTTCGTTGATTTTGTGGACAAAATCGATCTCATCCTGATCTGGTTCAGAACAAGAATCAGGAACTGAGAATACTTGCTCGTGCTTGATTCCCAACGTCACGTTGTAGAAGTAGGTGAATATCACTAAGGAATGGGCTGTCATAAACAGTAAAAACAAGTTGCTGATAGATTATATCAATTATAACGCCAGACTCGGACATAATAGGCTGCCGTTTATCTATTTAAACTCTTAGTTGCACGGACTTTAGTAATGCCGATCATCCTAGTTATGCAACGGACTTTAATCAAATAAGGACTTTAGTAACTTAACTTCGAATTCTTTACAAAATCTAATGTTGATTTAAGTATCAATGTTTTCTGATTTCCACTAGCAAATTAAATAAGATTTTGATAAAATGAATTTTCTATCGCTGATTTTAAGGGATTTAAATTCAACACGTGGTGGCCTTATGGACGAACGAGGCAAAACCGCTTTGTACTTTATCGCAGTTAAACCTTCTTATCTTCAAACTTTGTTATCTCTCAAGAAGTGATGGCATATCAAATTTCAGCATTTGAGTGCTTAGAAATGATTCAAGTTCACCTTGATATTCTATGAATTTTTTTTCATAAATTTTGTACTGACGTGATTGGATAGATTTGAGAATTAACGCGGCGGATCGCCTTTTGTTATGTGGTGCACGTTTGAGTAATTCAACACTTCTAGTTAATTTACTTTTTAAAAATCTAGAAGTGATGAATTAAGAAAACAATTGGAGGGCGACATTTACCAGCGAAGCCCGGCAAAATTGGTTTAATTTTTTATTATTTCTTATGTTTTGCGCTCGTCAACTAACGTCCATTAGTTTGGAAAGTTTCTTCCGAGACAGGAATGCAGGTGTTTTGGAGAACAACCAGGTGGGAAGTGTGATTGTTGGCCGTCCACAGATTCACTGGTACGTCCACGCCGATAAAATGCTTCCCGAGAAACGTCGCGTCCTCTGTCGATTGAAAGCTTATTAATAGTTTTAATACGGAATTCATTTGTTTCGCTAGAGTTTCTCGCTAATAATTTGAAAACATGTTTTTAATAAAAAATTAAAGAAAACATATCCTCACTGGGGAGACATGATCTCGCCATATTTTCATTGATGGGGATCTTCAAACACGAGTTTCCTTTCGGAACAATAGCAATTCCCTGAAAAATCAACGCATCGAACTTAATCACGACAATTATTCCATTTAAGGATTTATTGATGCCCGAGAGTGATTCGAGTCCTTGTTGTGTGACGTACTTTTATCAAATAAATAAATAAGAAAGTGATTAAGGTATCGACGGGTCTAAAATAATTTATTGGAAGAAGATTTTCCTTAAGGGATGGAAGGTGTTGCCAGATTTGTGATGCTGTGCCGGGCTAAGTCTAACTTCACTTTATCAGGCGATGTTTATGGTAGCCGTTGGAACTACTCTAATAAATGTGTCACGAGCGAACTCATGCTCTTAAGTAATAACCCATAATAATAATAATTATTATCGTTTTAGACAACTTAAAAAATAATTAGTGGCATCTGAGCGAAACAACCTAAATTACTTCGATACTTCAAATCAACAAACACAAAAGCCAGCAAAGCTTGTTTTATGCGAAATTCTCCTTTCGGAAGAAAACATTTTCCTCATTAGAGCCACAAATCACCTCTCCTTAAATTTTTTAAAACCTCTAAAGAATGTTTAAAATTTTTAAATTTTAAGAAATTGACGAAATTTTCATTCTATATCATCAAAATCTTCATTTCTCATTAAAATTGCTGATAATAACGAACAAATTAAATTTCATTCGTGGGTTTAAAGGAAATAAAAAATTATATTTTTACTTTAATTTTGCTCTAATTGTCCTCATTCTTTTCATGCCTCCATTAAAGCTCAGGGCGGCAGCATTTTACGGTTTATTGTTGATTTTGGGGGCGTTTGATTGGAGCGGTTGTGAATGTTTTTATAACATTAAAATTAATTAATGAATTTCGATTATTTGAGTCATAAAACTCATGATAATTAAAATAATTAAAACCTCCTTGAAGTCCTTGAGTATGAACTTTCCAGTTTGCACGTCTCTGGAAGCGACTCTGGAGTTGGTAAAGTCATAGTAGTGCCTTTCTGTCGTCACCCTCTCGTACACGCCCCCCTGGACCGCATCAAATTCTCTCTCCACCGAAACGGTCACTCCTTCCCACTGGTCGAACATGCAGCACCCCTTTGTTCCTTCCAGCACTTGCATCACCATGAACATGGCGCACAGGAAGCGAGTTTTCAGCATTTTGATCTGGGACGATTTAGAAGCTTAGAAGTCTTTGCAAGAGTTAAAACCACAGATTTATCAGAACAACCAACAATTCCGCTCCACGTGAATACAAAACAATAAAGAAAAAAAAATGGACATACAAACTTTCATGAAAAACACCTTGAAAACCTTCACAATATCATATAGTAATAAGCAATTTTTAAATTAATATTTTATTTGACCAGATGTTGGTCGGTAACAATGGTTACATGTTTTTTTTTAATTTATCATTGCGCTTTAATTCGATTAACTGGAGATCGCGCACTGAAGTGATATTTCGAAAAAGTTGACACGTTCGACCTTTTCAAAGGAAATTTTTCAACTCGCGAGGAGCGGATTCGACAGATTCCCGGGGTTAGGGTTAGGATTAAGGGTTAGGGTTAGGGTTAGGGTGTGATATTTTTTGAGAAAGTGAGCTTGATTTGAAAATATTCGATATTAATGCAATTAAAATAAAATAAAATAAAACTCTTCACGCGCACGTGCCTAACATCAATGACAGTTCTCGGAGGAAAATCATTGAAAGAAATTGTGACGGATGGCTGGTCATTGTGCTGTCTGGTGATCAAAGAGGCAGAGTGACTGATTGCAGTGGAAGAAAAAGCCAGGTTAACTAAGAATAATGGAGTTTGAAACTTTATAGGAGGCGATTGTTATCGATTATTCTCACAGGGTAAGAGCCATTTCCTGAACAAATATTTGAATTCTCTTAAATTTCTCCATCCATGAGGGGTCGATCAATTGGCGTATTAATCAGCTTTGGCAATTCTTACTTGACTCTCATTAATTATCTCAGTCTATGGTTTAATTCTCAGCGAACCATTTCTCGTTGGAATATCGTTTGAATTCCTTGAGTTTTTCACAGCGTTCGGCATGTTTCCATTAGACGGCAATAAAGAACAACAGTCAATACAAGCTACCAACACCACAAACACGACAAAATCCGATGCATTCATTTCATGGGGTGCTCCAATTGGAGGGTCTGAATTGGTGCTCAGAAATGCCAGCCAATCAGAGACGAAGAAAATCCTCGTTAAAGTAAGGGGCGTCGTAAATCTTACTTAGGGTTGAATGTCGTGTGAACGCTCCTCTGAACTTTCAATTAATCACCTGGTGACGTCACTAGCGTGTGTCATATGGCGTGTTTCAATGTTACAATGGTCAGCCAGTAAAACCTATAATCTTAAAGTATAATCTTAATTTTGTAAAATTTATTTATAAAGTAATAGAATTTAAATCATTTCGATTTCAAATTAAATCGGTTAATTGGTCCGAATAACATGTATTAAATGAAGTAGAAAGGTTTTAAAATAAATAAATGAAGAAATTTTGCAACCTTCGTACAAAAATTTTGGTTGGCGTACGGGAGTCCTTCTATTCAATCCATTATTCAATCCTTCAATTCACTCCATTATTCAATCCTTCTATTTACTCCATTATTCAATCCTTCTATTTACTCCATTATTCAATCCTTCTATTTACTCCATTATTCAATCCTTCTATTCAATCCATTATTCAATCCTTCAATTCAATCCATCAAGCAAGGCCACTGAAGACATTTTTTCATCTTGGCTTCAGTGAATATGATAACTGTATTGTTAACCATTACAATTACCAATATATTATTATCTACTTATTAAATTTAAATAAGAAATTACATCGTAAATATTGATAACGATAAGTTTAAATAACATCACTTTAAGTATTTAAAATAACCTCGTTTGCTTTTTCTCTAAAAAATTTACATAACGTGGAGGCCCTTCGCCTAGCGCTCGAAATTTCTGACCTGTCGGTGCCCAAACATTTTTTTTAATCGACCCCCCCCCCCCCCCCAACAGCAACAAAGTCAAAAGCAGAACTCAACTCAATTTTTGTGCTGAATAACTTCGTACTGGAAAGGATCAGCAAGCGTGCAGCGTTATTAAATGAGGACTTTGTCTTAGGATTTGTTTGCTTTCAGAAGGATTGTAAGATCATCAGCTCACCAATTGTAAATGTTTTCTTAAATTATTTCGAAAATTAACTTAGCTCTTTCTATTTTTATCAATTTCAATATTTTTGTGCCTTTTTGGAGTCGGGATTCAACAGGGAACGTAATATTTAAGAATTAATGATTTAAAAAATTTACTTTAATTTCCAGTAATAACATTTTCAATTTAATTTTAAAAATTTGAAAAAAGTAAAATTCCCATTCAGTATATAAATTATTAAAAAATTAAATTATCAAAGTTCAATTAAAGATTAAAATTCTCCAGGGACAATATTGTTCGAAATTATAATTAAAATTTTTAAGGGCCAACTTATAACCATTCTAAGAAATTTGAAAAATCAAATGCTTTATTCAAACCTTTATGCAATGATTAAAACGATTTTATTTAATCCAAACTAATCATATTTTTGAAATATTATCCCTCATTGAACAAATGCATGAAGAGAAGTATTTTGATGTTTAAATTGTAATTAAATTGAATTCCATAAAATATAAAAATAATTTATTACATTTTTCAAATCGACGAAACGTTTTAATACCGTTACATTGTGGAATGATTTAGCTCAAAAGGATAATAATAATAATAATGATAATGATAATGATAATGATAATGATGATGATAATGATAATGATAATGATAATGATGATGATGATGATGATGATGATGATGATGATGATGATGATGATGATGATGATGATGATGATGATGATGATGATGATGATGATGATGATGATGATGATTGATGATGATGATGATGATGATGATTGATGATGATGATGATGATGATGATGATGATGATGATGATGATGATGATGATGATGATGATGATGATGATGATGATGATGATGATGATGATGATGATGATGATGACGACGATGACGATGACGATGACGACGACGATGACGACGACGACGACGATGACGACGACGACGACGATGATGATGATAATAATAATAATAATAATAATAGCAATAATAACATTCATAATTTCAATGATTTATTCCAATTGATAGAATTATTTTTCAAAGTGAAATAATATGTCGAAATTAAATTATAGGTCTTCACATTCCTTGAAAACCGATTTTGCGGATTTATTTCCTTTTTCTCATCTATTAAATATCCCTTAAATAAGCTTCTTTATTAAGTTAATAAATTCTGATAATAATAATAAAATAATGTAATAATAAAAAAGTTTTAATATTATGAAGAAAAATATGCATTAACTAAAATGTCTAAAATGTGTCTCAAGTTTGGCTTTCCTTATCTGTAAGGTAATAAAGTAATAAGGTAAAAGCAATCAAGTGCTAAATTAATTTGGAGTTTTCTGATAAAAGGCATGTTTAATTATTTAATTACATTAATTATAATCAATAATAAAATTACGAAACAGTATTAATTTTGCCAACGTTGCCGGAGTTTTTCTCATTAAGGAGGTAATAATTAAACTTAATTAAAATGTAAATTTGCGCAATTTAACTTTTATTAACAGAATAGCATTCATAGGTCAAAGTTTCATCATGATGATGATCATTTCATAATCTTCCAGCCACCTAGACTTACTATGCTTTACAAATCTTTGCTAGAATTAGTCTATTAAATTATTTAAATGCGAATGCGAATTTTAAATATTAACTTAATTAATAACATATTGTAATTATTAAAGAAATTTTTCCATAAACTCACTTGAGAATTGAGAATTGGACAATGTACAAAGCTATGATCGCCGGAGCTTTATAAAGAGGAACGCATCGATCTTAACATCCGCCTTAATCAACAAGTCATGAAGCGTTAATAAAATACATACATACGATCTTAACACCGTCTTAATCATGAGGTTATGAGATAAATATGCGATTTTTCTATAACGTCCGTTGCCTAGCTAGATGATTAAGACGGAAACAATATATAGGGACTCAAAAAGGACTTTAATGTAATTAGTGAAATCATAATTTAGAGCATATGTCGGAATAATGTGCATAACTTATTTTAATATAACTTTATTGCTGAAAATATCGAAGACGAAGGAAACTTATGCTCATCTCGCCTGAAAACCTTACATGTCTAAGAACCATATTGAGACAGATATTAAAATTCTCAATTACGCTGAATTGGGAACAATGGGATATGTTGTTGAAAATAATCACATATTTGTTTGTGAGTTTTAAAGTAAGGAATCTAAATTTTTAATAATATTTAGCTATCTTTTTAGTATTTTTAAAATATATGCAACGCAGACCTATACAAGTAAAAGAATTGTGCTAAATAGTTCTAAACTAATAAAGGCATGTTCTTAAAAAATACCTGACAGCAATGGCTTCACAAATGTTGGTGTTAACTGGTACGGTGTTAAGTTACGGTATCACCCCATAAGACTTTCACCATAAACCAGTAGTAAAAATCTTTCAGATTGTTGCCGGAAACTTACCTGTTCTTTTCCTTGTTCTTCTTCAGAAGAAACAGACAAGCAAAATAGGGTGTTAATATCGTAAAATATAAAGATTAAGATTTTTATGCCACCCCCTAAAATGGTGTCACCCGAACAGAATTCATTGATCCTTAAAACTGAAATGTCTATTCATTGAGCTGTATGATAAATTTTAAAATAAAATATTGGAAAATAAGTGTAAAGTAGGAAATTTTAGCTAAATTGATATCACACGAACAAGAATTTCTTTAAATTGAAGTAAGGTATTTTTCTGAAAATAACGAAAAATTTAAAGAGAGCAGCTTTAAAAAATTGTGGTCATTGCAATTTTTCAGTTCTTAAAAATAATGCAAATTTATTATTAGATTTAACAAGTTGTTTTAGTCGATTTTGAGAACTTGGAAATGATTTATCCATTCAACTTGTAATCTCTGTCGCAGGAATGATGTCAAATGACAGATGCAACCCCTGAAGAGGGGCAAGGGACGCCCATTTTATTAGGTATTAAATTAATGTTGCCATTATTATTATTGGATATTTTGTTGTCAAGGGGGTTTTGTTTAATTTCATACTTTATTTGAAAGTTTGAGTTTTTTAAATATGTGTTAAAATAAGCGCTTAATTATTAATAATAATAATGAATATTACGAATTTTAATTTGTCGAATCACCAGGTCATTTCGTTTTGCAAGATATGAGCAAAAAGTCTTCAAGTTCTCGGGATTTGCACAACAGCTTGGCCGATTGGGTAGCATTCCTGCATGTGGCGGTAGTAACGAAAGTCGTTACATGTCGCGTTCGCAACCCAGCCTGCGCTGCCAAGGAGCGCTCTCGGGTAATGGCATATTCATAATACGTAAGGCACTCAAAAGTCAGCTAAATACAAATATAAATATCGTTGTCTAGCCCAATGCTTAGCATGAAAAATCATGTAGGAACACCTAATCACGTTAAAAATGAGCACCAAAGAATCCGTTTGAAACTGCAAAACGTCATCGTTTGGAAGAACTGTCTTCAGCAATAGATTTAGTCGTTCCTGAAACTCAGTCAAAGTCATTTGATGAAAAAGATATTAAAATAAATGTTGAATAGGTAACCTCAGGCATGAGAATCAGGGAATTATAACAAAATCGGAGTCTGGGCAATTTATGACGGAAAACCAGTCATTGTTGTCACATGCTATTTTACTTTTGACATAGAACAAGATTTTTTGGAGTTTGGAAAAACTGTCCTTTTATGCCCCGTTGTGTTTGCCTGCGGTACATCCCTGGATCCAACAGGTGTTGGTAGCAGACATCTTAAAGCCATTGCATTTTTCTAGACTATTTTGAAAAGATTTTTTGATGGCTTGTTAGACTTTCTAACCGTGAAATCAGAAGAAAAACTGCAAATGATTAAATTATTTGGATTACTATTAACAAATTAAATTGTTATTCCACAAAATATCGCTATTGAAAACCACACGAGGCTACCTCTGCTTGTGCAACTATTCGTTTGATTAGGCGTTTGTGCGCTTGTCCTTCGCCAGGATTTAGAACACTTTAGCCGGTGACCTCATAGAAACAGACGGAAACAGAAGGGGAATTGAGGGGGAAAACAGCTACTAAAATTTTTGTCCAACTACTTAAAATCAAATAGAAAGTAAATCAAATTAAACATAATTTAAACTTTTTCCAAAGGAGAGGGCTAGGAGAGATCCCCACAATTTCTGCTGGGGGAGAAAACCTCGAGTTTGAGGTAAGAGGCGAAATCAATCAATGCTTTAATTGAAGGATCCAGCAACCAATCTTTCGCGATTTAAGCCAATTTAGGCGGATGAAAAGGTAAGACCCTGGACTTAATTTGACATTTAATGCCAATATCAATCATTTAAAATTACTAATTTTAACTTTTAAACATTTTAAATTTGTTTAGACATTAAAAAATGTTCAATTATGTAAAACATTTTTTTTTATTAAATTGATACATTTTTTAGAAGATCACTTTTAAAAAATAAATAAAGCAACGAGCCTCAAGTAGCGGTACAAACGATCCTGTAACATTTGAGATATTTGCGAGATCATTTAAGAATTTGAAAATGTTTATGATTAAAGGTTTAAATGCGGTCAGAAATGCGTCAATAAGTAATCTGAATTTCATAAAAAATGGGAAAAGAATGCTTTCCATTTCAAAACGTCGCATGGGAAAAGAAGGTTAGCAAACGGAAGGTCGAAATTATAGTTTATTAACATTTGTTTGCATTTGCAGAGCTTGATGAAAATATTGATGTGGTTCTGGAAGACAAATCTTACTATGATGCTTTCAAAGAAATTCCATTTGGGAGATCATTTGGTCATGCTGTACTAGCCATTCAGCCAAGTGTTTTTATTTTTGTTGTTTACCAAATATACTCAAAAATAAATTTGAAGAGATGTCATCAATACTATTGTGCATGTTTCAGTAAATTTTTAAATTTTGATTTGTCAGATATGAAAGATATTCCTGAAAGAGCAAAAATTACAAGCGCAGAATTACAACTGTCAGAACTTTGTGCTCTTGCAGAATCAATACCTAGATGGGTGGTTGTAGATAAGGTGAAGACTCGCAATGTTCATCCAATAGCATTTGATTGATCCCCTTTTCAATGTTCACAGCAAATACATTCCTTAAAAAGAATTAGCAAAAAAGCTGTATTTGGCAAAGGAAAGTTAGAAGAAGTGACACAATATGTAAGGAACATTTCAGGAGACATAACTGCTGTCATGATTGGTATAAACACTCTAAATTCCCAGCAACTCTCATTTCTTCAGAATTTGTGGGATCTCCCTGTTTATGACAGGTAAATGAATTTACTTTCAAATTATAACAGTATTACAGATATATTTCTTTTTTCAAGGTACACCATGGTACTTGAAATTTTTAGAAGTAGAGCAACATCAAACGAGGCCAAATTGCAAGTGGCATTGGCTGAAATCAATTACCTGAGGTAGAGATTTATATTATTTTCAACAGCACCACAATACAATAAGAAGTTGGCTCACATATTTGCAGGATGCACCTATATGGTTTGCATTCAAATAGCTTAGACTTCCAAAAGGAGGGGTTGAAGTACATTGGTGGGTTGGCAGAAACAACCTTTGAGACACGAAAAACCCTCTTAAGGGTAGGTTTTAAATATTCTCATACATTCATCGAGCATGAGCATCAAGCATTTGTTTAAGATTTTAATGGTTAAAACCAGGGTTGTCAGTGTTGGGCTTCTAAGCTAAGATCTTGGCTTTTTTGTAAAATTTGGACTAATTCTGAATTTCTAGGTTTTTGTTAAGACATCTCAGTGTTTTTGGAAATATTAATTTTTAGGGTAAAAAACTGTAAAGTTATTTGGCTCTTTTGTCTTCAATAAAAAACCTTCATCACTGATGACTTCCTTCTTTTCCAAAATTTTTGTGTGCGCTTGCTACATTGAACTTTGATTTTTGAACAAGGGATAGTGACGCAGTTACTCCAGCTAGCGGTGTTGATCCACCGTGTAAGAAAGCTAAGATATGGTACAATCAAGCATCTATTGATGATTGGTTGACAGACATCAAACTAAAGGATTGGATACAGGCAGATCCCAACAATTGCTTTGGAGGGAAATTTGCAGTTTGTTCATGTCTATTGAATAACACTAATTAATCAGGTCTGCTAACTCAGAAGCAGATGCAGAAACATGGGAAATCATGAAGGCCTGAGGTACAGCTTTGGATATTGGACAGTTTTGCAGAACTTGTAATGAGCTCTTAATTCAAGATAGAGTAACTCAAGCTGAGCTAGTGTTGAAAGCGATAGGAAACATAATATCCAAGATTCAATTTAAATTTTGCTAATTGTGGTGATGTAGTTTCTAATGCTGACTCTGTAGAATTTTGTTATTAAAATGAAATTATGCTTGACTTATTTAATTATTTGTCTAATCTTTATTTGAATTTTTTGTATTTATTTCTGACACTGACTGTTGAATTTATGAATTAAAATAAAATTGTGTTTAATTTGTTTCATTAATAATCTGATCTTTATCTAATAGGAAACCCATGGCTATGTATAATAACATGAATAGTTATTAAAAAATGTTAATAATTGACAATAAAAGCTGGTTTAATATGATCTGGGCTTTTCATGTTTTTTGGTAGGGCGATCTGGGCTTTTTTCAAAAATCTCACTGGCAACCCTGGTTAAAACAGTTAACAATATAGTTATTTTACTTCTAATCTTATTAATGAGTTTCCTTTAATTTGTCATAATTCATAATGTCGTTTTTCAAATCTAAATCATCTTTTACTTATCCCTTAAAGTTTCATTTTGAATATAAATATGTGTTTCCTACTACTGGGGTCTCATTACCTTAAAGCTTAATTTTTTGCTGTGATGATTTTAGGACAGGGAGACAAAAATTAAGAAACAAATTGATAAACTTGGAACCAGCAGAACCATTATGAGAGAGAACAGAAAAAAGTTGGACATCCCAGTTGTTGCAATCGTTGGATACACAAATGCTGGTAGAATGACCAACTTTATTTAAAGTCACATTGAATTTCAAATAAAGTGCATAAAGCTTATGCATTCATTTATTTAGAATTGTCTTCTATTTCTTGAAAGTTATTGTTTCCCTGAAGTACATTGATATTTCTCAGGCAAGACATCACTAATAAGATCTCTCACTGGCAATTCCAAAATCACACCAATGAATCAACTTTTTGCAACATTGGACATCAACTGTTTCCAAGGATTTCTGCCAAGTAACATAAAAGTTTTATATCTCGATACTGTTGGCTTCATTTCTGATATTCCAAATGCATTACTGAATGCCTTTTCTGTCACTTTGGAAGATGTTGTGCATGCGGTGAGTCCCATGGTTACTGCAGTGATAATATTTAATTACAATTTCTTCAAGACCTCTACATTAGATAATATAAAGAATTGTAATAATTCCTATAAGTGCTGGCTTTAAAATATTATCTTATAGTTAATGTCATTGTTGCTGAAAGGATTTGTTGGTTCATGTGAGTGATGCATCTCATCCTGACCAAAGAGCTCAAGACATTGTGGTCAATAAAACTCTTGCTAATCTGCCATCCATGTCCCAAAACCTTCTTGATAACATGATACGAGTTTATAACAAAGTTGATCTTCTTCATGATCATCAACGGTTTGTATACTTGAAATATTTGAATTTATTATAAATTTGGTTTGAGTAAAGCCCTTGATGCAGAAAAGACTTAGAGAGTGAGAGCACTTCTAAGAAATTACTGATGTCTGTAGCTGAAGGCTGGGGTAGAAAAGAATTATTGAATGAAATTCAAGAATCCCTGATGAAAACCACAGGTAGAATCACAAAAAAACTGAGAGTCCCTGCTGGAGGCACCATGCTCACGTAAGATAATTCACTGCATCATAACCTTTTTAATGTTGCAAAACTTATGTTATGTTTTGTTAATGTCAGATGGCTTTACAAAGAGGCTGCAGTAGAGGAAGTGATACCTGATGCAAACAATCCTGATATGTACATGGTGAAAGTTGTAATGGCTCCTTCAACGTTATCAAAATTTAACGCTTTGTTCAAGCCAAAAAAGAAATAAATTCACATTGTCTTTCTGTGTCGGTTTGGTTAGGCTTGGCTTTATGTTAGGTTTTGGGCTGCTCTATTGTTTCGAGCGTAAGGTTCAGGTGACCTCTGAACCTGAGTTACAAACATTTCGTAATTTTGAGTGTTTAATATGCAATTTCTGCATTAATTAATTGCGCTGATACAGAATTTTCCCGTTTTGGCACTGGTCGCCGCGATAAAATTATTTAAGAACAAAATTAATTTAAATTTCATAATAGTTTTTAAAAAATGTTATTTTATTAACATACAAAACTTTAGTTTTACTTTGCATACGTGGTACGTTCATTATGCCAGCGTATCATAGTGTGCTGTAGGAGGCTGTATTTTCTTTTGCTTGTTGTGCATATCGCCGCTCGTTAAGATGTCCGCCCAACCACCCGCCGCCAATGCAACTCCTACCTTTGGAACCAGCAGTTTAATTAGAGGAACCGTCAAACAGGTAAGAACACCGTGCTTTACAAGTTAACTAAATAATACCTGTATAAGACCCTCCATAAGGTATAAGTCGTGCCTCCATCTGACCATGTGGCCATCTATTTCAGGGATTATCTGACGTGTTAAATGTTGAATCTTATCGATTATAAATCGATCTGCATTTTATTAAAAAAATATTGCTTATTAGATTATTTCTGGGGATACTGTAGTCATTAGGGGAGTTCCAAAAGGTGGACCACCTCCTGAGAGAACTGTTGGACTTAGTGGTGTCACTGCACCTCGTTTGGCCCGTAGACCAATTGAAGCTACAGACTCCAGCGATGTCAAGGATGTGAAAGATGAGGTTAGCCTTTGTTTTGATTTGTCAGATAAACATATTTTACCTATTTGGTTGACACTAAGATGGATTTTGTAAATGTCTTGATATATTTATTTTTCAAAATTTAGCCTTTTGCTTGGGATGCTAGAGAATTCTTGAGAAAGAAGCTCATTGGAAGGGAAGTCTGTGTTGTTTTGGATCCAAAAACAGTTGGAAACAAGAAAGAATATGGATGCATATTTCTTGGAAGAGGTTGATATCTGTTAATCTCAATTAATACCTGTTGTTAAAAATTTAGCTTTTGACATCTAAATTTGTATTTAGACACTTCTGGTGAGAATGTGCTCGAGTCCCTAGTCAGTGAAGGTCTTGTGGAAGTCAGAAAAGCTGGAGTGAGAATGGAGTAAGCAGTTTTTTTGTTTATTTTTCTCACCAATTGTGAAGTATAATTTAATATGGCATCATTTTTTCAGTGAGAACCACACTAAGTTGATACAATTGGAGGAGGCTGCTATAGCTGGAAAGAAAGGAAAATGGGGACCTCAGGAAACGATGAGTGAACATGTCAGGGACATCAAGTGGAACCTCGACAATGCCAGACAGTTTGCTGATCTTCACAAGAACAAGGAGATTGAAGGTTTACATTTGTTTTAATTCAATGTTTGATAAATTACGCATACACTGTCACTTTCAATTAGCATCAAATGTCATTATCAATTTTATTATGATTCACATATTAAATATTACAGCTGTCATTGAACATGTGAGAGATGGTTGCACCGTGAGGTTGTTCCTGCTACCATCTTTCCAGTACGTCACCGTCATGTTTACTGGCATCAAGGTTGGATTTTATTTTGATTTTACTTTTAAAGCCTTAGTGGAAGTGTAACATTGAAATTAGTTTGTTGCTTTAAAAAGCTTTGGAAATAGTTGATTTCTGGTGGTACATTCCATTAGCAATGTTACATTGTGTTTTGTTAGACTCCCATGTTCAAGATTGAAGATGGCAAGACAACTCCTGAACCATTTGCTGAGGAGGCAAAATACTTCACAGAAGTGAGACTCCTTCAAAGGGATGTTAAGATCCTTTTGGAAGGAGCATCCAACCAAAACCTGCTTGGAACCATCATCCATCCTGTAAGATTGCTAATGATTATTACTATTGTCATTTAGTGAATGTCTATATTTGTACGTGATTAATTTATTTGTAAATTTATAACCATTAACAAACATTAATCCATCTTGTCATGGCATTTTATCTCATAACATTTTATAACATCAATTATTTATGGTAAATTGATTAGTGAAGAATTTCTTAGCCCAATTCCACACATTATTTATTAATTGATCGATAATTACAAATTTTAAAAGTGGTTTTTCTTAATAGAGTGGTAATATCACTGAGTTGCTGCTTCTTGAGGGATTTGCTCACTGCTCTGACTGGAGCATGAAGAATGTCACGCAGGGAGCCGAAAAACTCAGAGCTGCAGAAAAGTAAGCACTCAAGATGTCTTTGTTGATTAATGAATGAATTAATGAATATTTCAGATCACATCTTTTAATATTAAATAGCCATAACATGTTCAACATTTGTGAAATTACATTCAAATGTCCAATGAATTATTCAGGCAAGCTAAGGAAAAGAAGCTGAGGCTATGGAAAAACTTTCAGTCCACCTCGAACTCCATTGAAATCAAAGATAAGAACTTCACTGCAAAAGTAAATAATCGAGTAAGCTTTATGTGGGATGTGTAAATTAACCTATACATCATTTCCAGGTTATGGAAATAGTGAATGGTGATGGTGTGGTGGTTAAGATGGCTGATGGTTCCACTCAGAAAGTCTTCCTTTCTAGCATCAGATCTCCAAGGTGACTTAATGAGAATTTTATTCGAAATGTTTACGAGGTAAACCAATAACTCTTTTTAAAATAGACTTCAAGACTTTGCTGAGCATGAAAGCATGAAGAAGATCGATAACAAGGCCAGGCCAAGGCCTCTCTATGACATCCCTTACATGTACGAGGCCAGAGAGTTCCTTAGGAAGAAGCTCATTGGCAAAAAGGTATAACTTATTTTTAAAATTATGACTTGTCTAGGAGATAGTTATATCACGATCTTATAAGTTACATCGTTATAATTTCAGATCAATGTGGAGGTTGACTACATTCAGCCAAAGTCTGCTGAATTCCCTGAGAAGACTTGTTGCACCGTTGTTTTTGGTGGAGTGTGAGTCATTTAAATGTCTTGAATTAAAATTAATTATTGTACTCAAATTTCGTTAAATTTCAGTAACTGTGCTGAGGCTCTGGTTAGCAAAGGTCTGGCAAGAGTCATCAGGTACAAACAGACCGATGACCAGAGAGCTGTCTGCTACGATGACTTGTTGAGGGCCGAGGACCGAGCTCAGAAGAAAGCCGTCGGACTCCACAGCAAAAAGGAACCATCTGTGATCAGGGTGGCTGATCTTTCTGGAGTAAGTTTGTCCTTTTGGATGTTTTATATGCTTTCTGAAGATAGTTAACAAACAGGATTTATGGGAGAATATTTTAGTATACACATAGTGAATCTTGACTTGCAAATGCTACTGATCCTTTAAAACTTTCATGTATTCCTGTTTAATAGGACTTGCAGAAGGCAAAACATTTCTTGCCATTCCTCCAGAGGGCAGGAAAGTGTGAGGGTACTGTTGAGTTTGTTGCCAGTGGCTCTCGATTCAGGCTCTACATTCCCAAGGAGACCTGTCTTATCACATTCCTCCTAGCAGGTATTAATGCTTAACTATTATTATAACAAGGATTGTAATGTAAATAATAGTTAATAATATTTAAAGGGTTATATGGCATGAAATAACTCTTTAATCGTTTGCTGATGTTGCCTCTGATTGCAGGAATTGAATGTCCGAGGGGTGCCCGTCCTGCACCAAACAACCCGAACCACATGATTGCTGCAGATCCATTTGGAGATGAAGCCTACAACTTCACAAAGGACCTCATTCTCCAGAGAGATGTGAGTTAACTTTGATAGTATCATCTTTTCTAATCAGACTTGGAAAGCATTGTAAATTAATATTGATAATAATAATAATAACATAATGCATAAACAAATATTAACAATTTACTTTCAGATCCATGTAGAAGTGGAAGCTATGGACAAGGGTGGTAACTTCATCGGATGGTGCTTCATTGACAATGTCAACCTCTCCATCGCCCTCATTGAAGAAGGACTTGCCAAAGTTCACTTCACAGCAGAGAGGAGCGTCCACTACAATGCTCTC
The DNA here is from genome assembly GCA_021613335.1 of Whitmania pigra. Taxonomy (NCBI): domain Eukaryota; kingdom Metazoa; phylum Annelida; class Clitellata; order Hirudinida; family Haemopidae; genus Whitmania; species Whitmania pigra. Next base: position 250,902 of record JAJTWR010000469.1, read on the forward strand.
GTGCAAGCAGAGGCAAGAGCCAAGGCCAAGAAACTCAATGTGAGTAATTTTTAATCTCTAACAAATCTCTTGAACAATTTTATTGCATTTAAATGAAAAATCACTTTTGTCGATTTTCATAAATATTTAATAATAATTGTCTTTATGACCTCAAAGCTCTGGAGTCTTTATGAGGAGCCAAAAGAGGAAGTGAAAGAGGTGGTTGTGCAGGAGAGGAAAGTCAACTATCAGACCATTGTTGTCACCGAGATCTGTCCGGATCTCCACTTCTTCGCCCAGAATGTCGAGACAGGTAGGATTTAAATAAATATTGATCTTTTCACTTTTTAATTTTAATAATTTTACCTTTCATAGGTCCTAGTCTTGAGAAACTGATGGAGCAATTGAGGACAGATTTCTTGAGGTCTCCCCCATTGCCCAGGTCTTACTCCCCCAAAAGAGGTGACCTGTGTGCTGCTCTCTTCTCTGATGGACTCTGGTGAGTTAAAACTGATTATTAATTATATATTATTATACTTCACAATTATATGACTTCTAATTTACTAAATGTTCATTAAATAAAAATGTGGATTTTATCTGGTTTCATCAGGTACAGAGCTTTGGTTGAGAAGATTGTTGGAAGCAAAGTTTCTGTCTTGTATGTGGATTATGGAAATGTGAGTTGAGTTTCTTGTGAGGAAGTTACTAGCCATCATATTAAGTACAATTCAATGATGTTCTATAAGTTTCCTACTTTTATATGTTCATAATTCCGACAAATAAATAATGGACGTACTTACTTAACAGAGGGAGACTCTTGACAGCAGCAAGCTTGCAGTCCTGCCGGCAACTTATCAGTCTCTACCCCACCAGGCCAAGGAATATGCCCTTGCCTGCATTGCCCTTCCAAAAGATGTAAATCAATTTGAGATCAATTCATCCGAATTGTAATGTGATCAATTGAGTGCATACTTAATTTTCAGCCTGAGGATGTTCAAACTGCAGTGAGTCTTTTCTCAGACGAAGTTGCTGGAAAGCAATTCCTTTTGAATGTCGAGTACAAGGTTGGAAGTCATAATGCTTCAATAGTTTAACGATTAGAACAGCATCAACAATAAAGAAACGAATAATCTTCCAGGTTGCTGGTTTGGAACATGCCACTTTGGTTGATGCCGAGTCAAAGGAAAGTGATCTCTGCCAGTGGCTGGTTGCAGAAGGAGTTGTTGTTGCAGAGAAGAGAAGAGAGAAGCATTTGAAGGAATTGGTGGACAAGTATTCTAAGGCTGAGGAAAAAGCCAAGAAAGACAGAGTAAGTTGGAATTCTGAGGAGTGGTGCTATTGAGATGTGCCAAGATGTTATAAATTGAATAATGAATATGATCGCAATTGCTTTAGGTAAACCTCTGGAAATATGGAGACTTCACTGATGATGATGCCAAGGAATTCGGCTACTAAAGAGACTATTTGATATATTTTACGATTACTTGATTACTTGTTTGGAGATGTGAAATTTATCAAATACATCATGAAATCGCAATTTTTTTATCAGTTCATCCCCATAAAGACAGCGAGTCTCTCCACCTCTTGGAAAGTGCCTAGTGAAATGATGTTCAAAAGTCTCCTTGATTTGTTTTTGTGTGTTTGCATGGATATTTGTTTTAATTCAATCAAATATTTCAAGCGGTCGATAGGTTCATTCTCGTTTGTTGAGATTAATCGTGTCATTCGTGAAAATACTTTTGCAACTCTGGCTTCCTCTGTCTATTCTAATCGATACTGTTTTCTCGTGCGACGTGATGAACTAACGACCGAAGTTGTGAATGAATATATTGTCGTAAAACAATCTTCATTTGTCTTTGATACCTCCGAAGGATCCCAATTGGTGAACGAGATTCATTCCACCACGTCTCCATATTGATTTCTCTTCACTGAAATACAAGAACACATAAAATGCCTAAGCATGCATTCATGTTAAGTTAAAATTGAAAAACCTGGTTTTTCTCCTTCAGCAGGTTTTTGATTCTGTCGTTGTTGTTCCATTGGCTTTGTTGGCTGCTGATAGGTCCTCCTTCTGTCATGCTCCTGTCTGTTCTGTTGCCTGAGAGCATCATATCCACTAGGAGTATCATTTCTCTTTTGCTGAGGTTCATCTTGTTTGAAATCAAAACTCGATAATGAGCCGATATATGCGCACACATGATATGCTCGTTATGACATTCAAGAGTTTTAAGAAATAAATAAAACAAATTTAGCTAATGAGGTATAACAAAAGCATTATATATGATGGAAATATTTAAGTTTGGCACAAGTCTGTCTTTATTTAGGTAGTGAAGTGTCCTAACCATATTCTTTGAAGTCTGATGAAGGCTGGTACATGTCATGAGATTTTTCTCTGAATTTGAAAATTAAAAAAGAATTAATAAGGTAAATGTGGCTGCATGGTTTGCATCACTAACTGATCATCAACAATCTGAAAAGGTCTTCCCTTCCTCAATGATTCAGCCAATGGACTATTTGGCAACCTCATGATTTTTTCTTTACAGGTGTTTTGATATGACACTTTACCAAGCACATAAGCTGCCAACGAAGCTCCTGCTAAAGCAAAAAAAGTTAGCAAATTTGCAAATGCTGTGTTTGAACCAAATAAAACCAGCCTAAATTTTTGAATAATGACCCAAATCTTGGATGAGGCTTCAATATCCCTGTTCACAAAAAGTATAGGTTAGGTGAACGTAATTTTAAATTCTTAGTAGTGAATGTGTTCTACCTTTATTTGTGAGTATTTGTGTTGTGCCTATAAATATGAGCCCAAGAGGAACACCTGCAAAAAATTAAAGCAATTAATTAAAGTAATTAAGATACAATGAATTTAAAGTTGTCGAAAGATGCAAAATCTTACATCTGTAAAAGAAACTTTCTCTGTTACATTCCCGCAGCACATTAAGTTCTTCTTGAGAGAGAACCACTCTTTCCTTAGAACAAACATTTTTTGCATATTCGGTGAAATTTAATAAAGCCTATATCAAGTACAGTAAAACTAATTCAATGATAAAATAGTAACATAATAAATTTAGGCAGTTTGTCCGTAATTACTTACGGTCGATGATGAGAATCAACATTACAAGTAGTTAAAATAAAACCTCACCGATGATTTTTGGTTAGTTTTTACCCCGGGATCCCCTCCTTCGTGGGTCGAGTTACCAGAAGCACCTTGCCAAGGCCGATCAGACATATTTGTTTACCTAAGAAATAAAAGTCTTTCCTTTGCCAGAGGACACTTCTGAGCTATTCGTTAGTTTATCATTGTTAACTTAACATATAATGTTACTAAATTATTTTTTTTAAATAATTATTATTGTTGAATTAGAACATGTAATAAAATAGAAATTGAGTGTAAGAGCATCATACAATTCATTGTAAGGTGAATATTTGTAACGTAATCATTGATATATTATCCAATAAATTAAACATAACACAGCTTAAAGATTTGATTTTAAAGTGGATGACAAAGTTGGATTTATCGAGAAAACGATAACTGGAAAGTTAGCTTTTTTCGACGCTTTAGCACGTTAAAATTTTCAAATTGTTGTGAGAAGCGTTGTCAAAATGAAATTTGATAAAATAATGTCGGTATTACAATTGATTGAACACTAGAAAGAACCGTCGCCTCTATTACCAAATTGCGTCCAGGACAAAAAAAAATTAGAATTTCGTAATATTCGGATGAGTTGAGCGCTAAGATAAGCAAATCTTAAGAATCGCGCAGGAGAAGTGTCTGAGAATAAGACCTATGATTTTCAATATAGAGTGTTTTTTCGAGGTTTCGTAAATTGTTAACAAAGACGTTATAAAACTTTTGCTTAATGTTGATCAAGTAAACGATAGTAATATTTATTGAATAAACTTAAACTGTCCACTTTAAGCAAACAAGGTCCAATTTTTATAAACAAGAGCTTTTCTAGACAAATTAACCACGGTAAACTGCTCTTTGCAAAGTCCGATTGCCCAAGAATCAGAAAACATTGTTTTAAAACAAAACTATGCCAATAATTTCATATACAAACTAAGATTTCAACATTGACATGAAGTGGCAGCTTTTATAATTTAATGAAATAGAATATTTTCCGCATATCACACTTAGTCCCGGATTTAGGGTGCAGGGCTGTGCTACTGCACAAAGGTCCCCACCAACCAGCTAAAAAGCCTTTTTTATGTTAGGTAATTCTAGGTCAACATCAATCAACAAGCAATTTAACTTTGGCACAAATGCAATCCTATTTAAACTCTCATAAGCGGATTCATCACAGAGTGAAACTTCAACTCACTTCATAAGCAAACTACTTGATTTGAAAAACGTCTCTCTGAATAGCAGTGGCAAACAGATCCTAAGATTGTTGTTCTAACCGCAGCGTTTCAAGCTCATCCAGATATGGCTGCCGACAGAAATTTCAGCCTCTAGGCGTGGCCTCTAAACCAAGAATTTAGTTACCTTCCAAAATTTTGAGGATATCCCCCACTTATAAGCAACCAAGTTTTAACAATTTGGTAATGGACAAGCAAAAAGGTCATGATTATAAGGATTACAATAAGTAAGACCCCTGGGTATTTAACCCTCTCTCGGCGACCTTGAACCCACATGTTAAAAAGTTACTTCGATAGTTTACTAATAATGATAATGATGATAGTAATAATGATAATATTGGTAGAAATAATAATAATAATACTTTAAAAAATAATCATAATCATAATAATACTAGTAATAGAAATAATAATCGTAATCACAATCATCATCAACGCGATGTTAGGAGGAGTCCGTATGGAACAAATTTGTTTTTATTGAAATTAGTCACCTTAGTGTTAAAAAATTGTTGAAAAAATCAAAATGGCGTCGTCTCAAATTTATAAAATTTAATTTCTGCTTCAGTATGGAAACGTCACCGTGTTATAGACTGTGTTCGAATGCATGTTTAATTATTTTTTAAATTACGTAATAAATACTTATTAATAACAGTTAACTTGTAACAACTCAGTTTTGTCATTTGTTCCGATCAAATAACTCCCCAAAATTGCAAATTTTCAATTTTTTCAGATACCACAAAATTGCATAAAATTTTTCACTAATTAAAATAACACGAGATAAAAATCAGTACTTGGGATGCTTGATCGAAAAAATACTCCTAAAAATATTGTTTGGACGCCATCTTTTGCCCGACGTTAAGAAAACAAAATGTCACGTCATCGCAGAACTTAAATTAATTCGTCCAATCTCAGGTTTAATTTTAATATTGAAACTAAAAAACATGGCAATAAATTGTTGTGTCTTCAAAATATTGAACAGCGGCGCACGTACTTAATTAAATTTTGCTTGCAACAAAATCAAGAAACCTAAACAATTGAATTTGTTTTTTTGTGTTTGAGGGAAAAATGACGCCTTTGTTGTCGTGGAGATGAAAGAAATTCTGCTGAGTGCTTAAAAATGGAGAAAGTTGATGTTCTCAATCAGCTTTTTATTGTGCAGTGCAAACAAATTTGCCTAATCAGAAATGTGTCATGCAAAAACCTCTGATTTTTGAATTTGTCATTACTTTCATAGTTACATGTTTATGATTTAAAGTTATTTGTTTAGCTATTATAATGTTATAAAGTAATTAATTGCGTAGTTACTCATTAGATTTATTTGTATTCTTGAACTCTGCATAGCCATCTTTAATATACAACTTTGTCTCGCACTAAACTTCAGTCATCGCAAACATTTTCTGTAAAATTCAACCACGAAAATCTGAAATGTAGTGTCTCTCTTATGATGACAACATTTGCAAACAAGCAAATATTCAAAGAAAAATTTAATTAAAAGGATATAACAGATGAATGGCTTTTAATTAAAAAGAATTATTGACAGGAAGATGGTGCAACAGCATGTGGGTTGACTTAGTAAAAGTAATAATCAGAAGTAATAAGTAAAAGTAAAAGTACTAAGCAGAAGTAATAAGCAAAAGTAAAAGTAATGATCAGAAGTAATAAGTAGATAATTGTTTGGGCCTGCTTAGGAGATCAAATCGTGCTTCAAAGGAGATCTGTTTCGTTCGGGAGAATACAGCAACAACAACAACGCCGTGACCACCATCATCATCATCATCATCATCATCATCAATCATGGCGGATCTAAGAACGCTTTGGCGGTGAGTAGCACACTGAAGCCAGCGGAGATTTAGAGGGGCGCAGTTATTTTCGTCTAAAATCGTAAATTATTGAAATAAAACAAAAAATTGAATTACAATAGATTTAATTAAGTTATTTTTAGATTTGAAAAATCATCATTAAGGTGGGTAGGCATGGCCCTCCTCAGTGGGACACCATGAATCCACCACTAATATTAACAACAACAACAACGACGACAACACAAACGTCTCTACAACCACCACTACTTATAAATAGCAACATAGAGTCTGAATGATTCTGGAGTTTGACGAGGTCCACAAATGATTGCCTTTGAGCTGCCGCCATGTTGTGTGAAGTCATCCATCCGTGTCCTGGAATAGGAAGAGAAGATGATGTTTATGCTCTTCATCAATTACTCCACATCTGCCTCAAAAAGTTATAAACAAGGAAAGCTAATCCTC
>JAJTWR010000469.1:260000-262500 GCA_021613335.1 Whitmania pigra
CAAACCTGCTGAATCATGCTTAGAAAACATTTTGAACGTGAATAAATGGAGATGCTCCGATAAACAATAAAAATATCATTATTATTATCAATGTTATTATTACTAACATTATTATTAGGAATAATTAAGACTTTTTTTGGAAATAATTAATGTTATTGTGTTATTAGCGATGAAAATATTATTAACATAAACGGCAATAAAAATAATCATTATTAACTTTGCTTGTTATAAATTTAATATTGCTACATCAATGATTACAACCCATATATTCTATCTATATCATCTTTCATCATGCATTCAGGCATAATGAGATTGCATATTCATGAAGTAAGCATTTGAATATTCCAGAAGTAAAAAATTAAATATACATGTAATTAATAAATTATTAATATGGCATGTGTTATGCATGGAATATTAAACAGTTAATAATTTTCAGACAACTTTCAAACAACCTTTGACATTTAAGCGCCATTCTCTTTCTACAATACTGCATTGTCACGTGTGACTTGTTTTTCATGAAGGAAGCCGGGGCAGTGATGATGATGATGACGACGACGTCGACGATTATGATGACGCGACGATGATGATGATGATGATGATGACGACAAAAACGATGATGTTGACGGGGATGACGTCAACGACGACGTCGACGATGGCGATGATGGATGCACTCCAGTGCTTCGGTGGTTGTAAAGTAAAAATAGTCCAAACTGGAGCTAAAAATATTTCCCATGCTTTTCCGTGACGTCATTGGTTCCCACTGATTCATCATCATCGTCATCATCATCATCATCATCAACAACAACGAAGAGGAATGACGTCACTGGAGACTGCTGCCAGAATGACTAACGCGTTGTTTTGACGTAATTTACAAGTTGTTCTTAATTAAGTAATCATTATTATTGTTATTAATACTTTAATTGTTGTTATTGCTATTAATATTTTATTTGTTGTTGTTATTACTATTATTAATATTTTATTTGTAATTATTGTTATTTGTGATGTTTTAATTGTTATTGAAATATGTCTAAAATTTTTATTTCAGTACCAACGTACGTTTAACGACTTCCGAGACTTTCGTTAGTGAAGAGATGAAGTCGACGCTGATGATGATGATGATGATGATGACGACGGCGATGACGACAACGACGATGGACTATCACTATCATCACTTCCACAACCACCAAGGAATCAGTTTGTGAATGAGGATTGCAATCAAGACACTCTCACACGCACGCACACATCGTCCATATAAAGGGGCTCAGAACACCGCAGATTAGTGAGATAAGCAGAAATAGGTTCTTCGATTGAGAGCAACGAACAGTCTTCGTAATAAAAATAGGTCTTACTTACTTCTGGACTTCAAATTGCTGTGCATTTTCAGTTTTAAGTTTCAAATTTTAAATTGCAAACAATCCATCATCGGCAGAGGATTAAACAGGATGCTGTTCCGCGTAGATTCTGGAGATTTCTGAAAACGAAAGCGAAATGAGCGGAAATCCGAGGGATATTTTGCTAGGCCACGGGGCTTCTTTGTGCCCGGTGAAACTGACGAATCAGTCTTGCGGAACGTTGATTCTCTACAACGACATGGAATGGATGGAGACAGGTTAGGTCATCGGCACGTGCAATCTTCGATGATGATAATTATTGAGTTGTTGTTGTTGTTGTTGATAATGATAATGATGATGATGATGTAAATATAATTGTGAATTATGACATGTTTGCATACCGCTCAGACTTGAGGGTCAAGTTGTGCCATGCACTTCTGAAGAATTTACAGATTTTTGAAGTCTCTCATAGACAAATGAATGGAGGAATGAATGAGCGGTGAATGAAAGAATGAGTGAATGAATGCAGATATACGGATGAATGCAGGACTGAATGCATAAACTAATAAATGCAAGACTGATTGAATGAAAATAAAAATGAATGAATGAATGAATGAAGGAAGGAAGGAAGGAAGGAAGGAAATGCATCAAATGTTGTCAGGTGAGGGTGTGGAGTTAGTTCGCATTTCAGGCTGATGAAAGCGGATGAAGAGTTTTTAAACATCTGCAGTTCTTATAGTTGATGTTTTTGTTTCCATTTAGCATTGTTATTGTGATGATGATGATGATGATGATGTTGATTATTATTATTATTATTATTATTATTATTATTATTATTATTATTATTATTATTATTATATTATTATTATTATTATTATTATTGTTGTTGTTGTTGTTGTTGTTGTTGTTGTTGTTGTTGTTGTTGTTGTTGTTGGTGTTGTTGTTGTTGTTGTTGTTGTTGTTGTTGTTGATGATGATGATGATGATGATGATGTGATGATGATGATGATGATGATGATGATGATGATGATGATGATGTGATGATGATGATGATGATGATGATGATGAATTTTTACACGAGGAAGGATGGATTTAATAAGTAGTGTTTGTTCATCTACTTTAGCAACCATTGTTCTTGCAGTGACGTTGTTGTCGATGATGATGGTAAT
>JAJTWR010000469.1:270000-280000 GCA_021613335.1 Whitmania pigra
TTGCCCAGTTGGAGCCACTCTTAAACACGCACGTACAGTGCAAACATTTGTTCGGGAGAGATGAGTGTATGTGTTTTTAGAAAGATGTGTGCGTGTTGTTTGCAAAGACCTTTGCAGGAGAAAGCTTCGTCGGTAAATCATTCGGACGATGAACGCGCTGTTTCGGAGACGAGATTCGATCGCAAAAAAGAACGAATGAAACATAAGTGATATCTCATGAATAATATAATAAGCAGCTAATTAATTAATTAATTATTTAATTAGCTAATCACTTCATTATTCACGGATTATTTTCCTTGCTTCCACACAGGTGAAATGGATCCGTTCTCGCGATACTTTTCGAAGGAGGAGGCAAACGCCTCATTCAGTCACGTTTGTTTGTCACCGAATCAAACTCCGCCCCTCGACCTTCAGGATCAATCGGTGCTTTCCAGTTCCGTCTTCATGTCTCCACTGTCCATCCACTCTCCGACGTCACACTCTATCCTTTCCTCGTCACCAATCAACAACCCATTCATGACTTTTCCACCTTCACCAGCATCGTCGTCATCTCCGAAAGCTCTCGATGTTCATCAAGGTATCGGACCGTCGACGTCACCTCCGTCATCATCGTTATCAGCATCATCTTCGACGTCGTTCTCCTCATCATCTTCGTCCTTGAACAGTAACACCAACAACAACAACGGCAGCAGTGGTTATCCTTTTTGTACGACCGATCTCGCGTGTCACGTGGCAGGAAATAAGGTCACAAACACTGGCGAACACCAGTCTATTTTTGCTATGCAGTGCGACGCACCTTTACAAGGTCGCCAGGAGACAGAACAGATGGATATGCTTGAAAGCATCCTCAAATACCTGGAAGAAGTTTCGAAGAGCAATCCGTACGCCCAGGTAAGTGGCTTCTGCGAGATGATCGCATATGATGAATGTGATTGATTATCGATTAACCTGGATCGATTCTTTCAGGAGTCTTCATCCGACATGGTGGATGCCGGCAACGAGTGCTTGAACCCTCACGAGGCTTCAGTGAAGCAAGAAATTCTTGACAACATCCTCGAATTGGAGGCCAACATTCTGCAATCGTCGGGTGACCAAACAGACAACCACAGCTATCCAGCAGATCAACTCAACTTCAATCACGATCTTGTCATCAATTCTGTCTCATCTCACATCAAGCCTCCCCCTCCTAGTTATCTTCAGTCCTTAATCGACAAGCACATTAGCAATCTCAATCAGTTCATCAAACAAGAACCACGTGCCTTGGAAGTTCAGAGAGTCATGCCTCAGCTGTCCAACGAACTCAACACTTTTCCTCAGAAACAAGTCTGCTTGCCTCTTGTTTCCAACGGAATCAAGAAGGAACCTTGCGAATTCATACCTGACAAGACTCCCAGTCAAACGTGTTGCGATGTCACTTCTGGCGAATCCACACCCGAACTTGTTACCTGCAAAAATGCGCGCAAAAGAACCAACAGCGACTCCGATCAGCCGAAGCCGAAGAAGGTCTCCACCAACTGCAAGCTTTCCACTGCGGCTCTCAAGCAGCTGAGCATGTATCCATCCGGTCAACTCAAGCCGATGAAGCCCAGGAAATACCCTTGCCGACCCAGCCGTGTGCCGGTGGAGCAACGTCCCTACCCCTGCCCTGAAGCCTCGTGCGACCGAAGATTCTGCAGGAGCGACGAACTGGCGAGACACGTGCGCATCCACACCGGCCACAGGCCTTTCCAGTGTAGCGTCTGCTTGAGGACCTTCAGTCGGAGCGATCACGTGACCACCCACATGAGGACGCACACCGGGGAGAAACCATTCAGCTGTGACCTTTGCGGCAGGAGGTTCTCGAGGAGCGACGAAAGGACGAGGCACATGAAGACCCACGACAAGCAGAAGTCGACTTCAATCCAACAGTTGCCCAACCTACCACTCCAAGCCCAACAGTTGCCCAGCCTATCACTCCAAACCCAACTCAACTCAACCTCTCCGCCACTTCCTACTCAAGCCCCCCAAACGGTGCCGAGCACCAGCAACCATCCTACCCAAGCCTTCAGCCAGCAGGGATCCTCGATGGCCGACAACGCCTCCCTGTTTAAGTCTCCTCATGATGCGCTGAAAGCGCAAGAACTCTGCTCAAGTACAGTATCGGACACGATTCACAGGTTGAGTTTAGAAGTGATTGCCAACCTTCACGGCTTTAAGACCGTCCAGTCTGCCACGAACAGCACTTCTCTTGTCGCCTCCAAGCTCTCAGAGAGCAGTCTTGGCATCTGCAATCAGTACTCGTCCGTCGGGTATCAGAACATCCTCAACACGCCCAACTCTGTAACCCATTCGCAACTCAATTTTCAATCGGCCAGCATCTCTTAGCGCCATCTCGTTCCTACGGCAGCTGAACTTCCTGTGATCTCAATGAGCAAGATTTGAAAATAATATTAGATTGAAAATATTATTAAGATTTGAAGAGATTTATATTTTTGAATTCTATACACACTGTTTTTATAAAAATTTGTAAATTGCGAAGCTTTCAATTGTGGAAACACTTGAATGTTACTTGAATCGACCGGTGACCAGACTGTTGCTCAAATGGCGATAGCTCACATGGCAGTTGCTCACACGAGCAACAGTCTACGTGCGCAACTGCCATGTGAGCAAAAGTCAGGGAACCGAATCGACCGTGCCTTCATCAGAAGTTTTTCAAATTGCTCATCAGAGGGCGGGCTATCCCGTTACAAGAATAATATTTGTAATTATTATTATTATTATTATGATTGTTTATTATTTTACGGTATTTGCCTGGTAGCAATCTCAAATGTCTCTTGCTTGTTTTAATTGTCGGTAGATAGGTAAGTAGCAGTGCTTCGGAGGTAAACTTGTTTGTCATGGATTTTTTGCTGATGACGATGACGATGATCATCTTAGAAAGTCTAACAGTGATTTATGGTGTCAATTCATGAAGCAGACTTTTGAATAAAGAGTAATCTGTTGCAAAGTATTTTTTTTTTGTCGTTGAGGAACAGACCGAGATTGTCGAAGTCTTTGAATTGGCGTGGAACGGACAATTAAAAGTCCCCTGTGGTAGTTCTGAGACAATGGATGGCAAAGAATCAATCATTTCGAACGTTCAATCAATCACCGCTGAATGGGATTTCCATCTGAAATGACAATGAGTTAAAAGCTAACTGGCGTCCCATTAAGATGACATTAAGATGACATTAACCGCCACTCAATACTCTGGGCGTCTTCGCTGATTTTATTCGGTCGATTCTGCAATTAGGAGATGTAAGTATTCGAGATAATGAAGTGAATGAAATACATTATTAATTTAAACAAATGAGTGAAATAATCGGACTATTTGGGGAGAAACCATTTATCGAAATTATTTATCGAATTAAACAAATAATTGGGATATTTGCTATTATTAAAAAAATAATTGAGATATTTCTTGAAAATTCCTACATTTCAAAAGGAAACACCATTTCAATCATCACACCAACGTTGAAGGGGACGAACTTTCAAAATAATTTCACAATGCTTACTAAACGTTATCATGTTATTATTATTATTGTTATTGTTATTATTAATATTGTTATTATTGTTATTAACAATTGATTTAATAATTAAATTAACTTTGTAATAATAACATATTACTTACATACAACACCAAAATTATGTTAATAATAAAAATAAAAATAATAGCGATAATAATACAAATAAAATAAAATAAAATAAATAATAATAATAATAATAATAATAATAATAATAATAATAATAATAATAATAATAATAATAATAATAATAATAATAATAATAATAATAATAATAATAATAATAATAATAATAATAATAATCATATAATCACAATGAGGATGGTGATGTTGCGTGAAAATTATGCTCATTGGAAATTGCCCTGAAGATGAACAAGATGAAGGATCCTTCTCCTAATGAAAGCAACATAAATGACCTTGATGAACCCCACCCGATGGGAGATTATACATTATTAATAATAAATCATTTTATTAACTTTTATTAATTAATAGAATAAATTAATTATTAATAAAAAAATTAATTATCAATAAAACTTATTCTTATTAATTCGCGGCAGTACGAAGGAGCTTATGAATGTTAAGTTCCGAAAGATGAGCTTTTAGCGCCAACACGTGTCGATCAGATGTCGATAAGAATCAACGAAGGATGGCAATTATTATTAATATTATTATTAAGTGTGGTTATTATTATTTGTTATTATTGTTATATTATATTGTAATTTTTTATTAATTATAATATATATATGTAATATTTATATGTAATATATTTATTATAGTTATTATTAATGTCTACCATCTTTTTAAAGGTCATGCCTTGATAATTCGATGGAACGGGATAACATTAATATCTAATAATTAGTGCACAATATTTTTATATAATTATAATAATTGTAATGTTAAAATTAGGGCATAATTATTTTTGGACAATAAAATGAATATTCTCCTAATTAGAATTCATTAATAAATCCTAAAATTGATTTAAAAGCATTTAGACATTTAGCCTGCTCCATTAATCATATTTTAAATTACCAAAAATTTCTTAATTAAAGGTAAGTTTCATTTTTAAAAAGATTTTCATTCAAGAACGACCGGTTTCCAGGACAACGGAAAGACTCACCCTGGAATCTAGGAAATGATTGCTCCAGGAGAGTGATTGAGTGAAAGGGTGAAGGAGTCCAGAGATAATGACGACGACGATGATGACAAAGGTGATGATGATGACGATGACGACAACAAGGTTCTCGATGCAATTGAGCATTTGATAATCAGCTCATAACGGAAGCCTTTTAAGGCAAGTCATCATCCTTAGCTTTGTTCAATGTTTAATCTCCTCCTATCTACCTGGACAGCTACAGGCGTGCTTGCTTGACTCCTGATTATTTATTCTATAATTTGTAGATTTAAAAAAGTTTATCTTTGACACTTGGAAGCAATTTAAACCGATTAATATTTAACAAAAATGTATAATAAGAATGAACTAATTAACTTACATATGGAAATTAACTTTATTGAATTGCTCAAACTCTTTCCAGTGAGTCCATCTTTTTTCCACCGTTGCAGATCAAAGACCGTGGTTCTGTCAGACCTGTGGCTTTAGCATGAAGTGATGGAAGGATGAAATGGGAAGGCGAAACCCAAATTCAATTCATTTCCTCCTAAATTGGGGATTGCCTCGAAGGAATTTCATGCTCCTTTTTCTGCTCTCAGTAAACATTTCAGACTTTTTACTCGATTTCTTGTGATTTTTGGAGCAGGATATTTTGTTCTAAGTTCTAAGTTTCACTTTAAATAGTCTCATCTGATTTGCGGAAGGGTAAAGGTTGTTAATAATAATAGTTAAGGGATTTCCCCACCGAGATAATCTTAACCTCTAATTAGGTCGGTATGTTGATTATCAAGATTGATCTTTTAATACAAAAGTCCCACTAAGGCAAGCACACGCGGGATCCATTACATCTCCCAAATCATGCAATGGATAATTAATTAGCAACAACAGCAACAAATCTAAAATCGATCACTTTTCCTTTTGCGCACCTGTCAAAGTTATATATTGTAGAGGTGAACGATTAAGTTGTTTCATTAAGAATGAATGAATTAATTCATTAATAATAATTAATAAGTAATTAATAATCAATAATTTTATAATCATTGTGAAGTGGTTTTAATAATTATTATAAAAACTCAGTGTAATCCCAAACACTTATAATCATTGTGAAATGGTTATATATGATGATAAAAACTATTATCATAATCCTAAACGCTGAATAATTTTGTAATGAATGAATTAATTCATTAATAATAATTAATAGGTGAATGAACGAATGACTGACTGAATGAATGAATGAATGAATGAATGAATGACTGAATGAATGAATGAATGAATGAATGAATGAATGAATGAATGAATGAAGAATGAATGAATGAATATGAATGAATGAATGAATGAATGAATGAATGAATGAATGAATGAATGAATGAATGAATGAATGAATGACTGAATGAATGAATGAATGAATGAATGAATGAATGAATGAATGAATGAATGAATGAATGAATGAATGAAGAATGAATGAATGAATGAATGAATGAATGAATGAGAATGAATGAATGAATGAATGAATGAATGAATGAATGAATGAATGAATGATGAATGAATGAATGAATGAAGAATGAATGAATGAATAATGAATGAATGACTGAATGAATGAATGAATGAATGAATGAATGATGAATGAATGAATGAATGAATGAATGAATGAAATGAATGAATGAATGAATGAATGAATGAATGAATGAATGAATGAATGAATGAATGAATGAATGAATGAATGAATGAATGATGAATGAATGAATGACTGAATGAATGAATGAATGAATGAATGAATGAATGAATGAATGAATGAATGAATGAATGAATGAAGATGATGAAATACTGAGCAGGGCGAGTTCATATGCAGTTTTAAAGAGGCCAATAGGAGGGCAGTCATCCAGGTTGATTCAATTTCATCCAATTTGAAGGACTCCATCCACCGCGTACTTTCCACCTCCGCTAAAAATGCCATTAAAATATTCATTTAATATCGTTTTAAATATTTTAAATATTTCTTAATTCGTGCATTCTTCTTTTTATTAATTTTCAGACGACATGCAAAATGAAAATTAAAGAGTTAAACAAATGTCTGAATTAAAAAACAAAATCGATATTTTAAAAAGTATTTTTCATAAAATAAAGCCTTAAACTTAAATAATACCCTGGTTAGTGACCAGTTAGTGATGATTATGATCGTAAAAGCCTCGTGATCTTCAGCGTTACGATTCAGTGAATCTTTAATTAATCCATTAAACAGCCTAACCACTTGCTCATATTTTCAAATGCCAGGCACTTCTATGGAAACGATTTTTCAATGCAGTTTTCATGTCTTTCACTGGGGAACGCTGATGCTGAATTAGTTCATAACTGTCTTCAATTACTTCATAATTATTTTGAATTTTTTTTTATGTTTATGGTGAATTATTTTATAAATTTGCTGAAACAAACCATACTTTTTTCCAAAACTTCAAAAAGTATTTTAAAGTAAAAATATTTTTCTCGATTTATTCCTTAAAAACCCAATATTTCTATTTTAATAAAGTTGCTCTTGTTTTGAGTGCTTTTGATTTAAATACAAAATGTTTTTTCCTTCCAGCTTACCAGGTGAATGTGCACGCGGGAAAATGATCTCCGCATCACAACGGAGGCAGCATCGCATTAAATGTTGACAGCAAACACCATCTCCAACTAACTCTGAAATAATCAACTAACGATGAACTGGAACCATTCCTAACACAATCCATTCAGCCATAACCGCCAACATTTCGAAGCTTGGGGCAATGCAAAAGAAAGGGCGGTGAAGCACATTCACACAATTTCTCCGGATCGCTCGATGCATGGGTTCGCTTAAAAAGGGGAGGAGGTTTCTGAGTCCACACGACTACATGATGAGGACTCTTAGGAAATTTAGAACTTCCGATTCTGTTATTTTGAACCCCGTCATTCTGTGACCTTTCAAATGAAGAAAAGACCCTCAACTAAGTAATGTTTTAAACATTTTTTATTTCTACATTTTTGTTTTAACAGTAAAATTTTAAAATCTTAGCAGTATTTATAAATCGATTGGCAGATTTTCATGAAAACCCGTATAGTGTCTACTCATTCATTACTTGCAAATTGATTATTCTAGCAATTCAGCATGAAATTTATTAGCAGACGATTCAATCAGTTGAAAAGATGGTCGATTCGATTGTAAATGTGCAACGTAACCTCTGGAATGAAATGAACGTCCGACGATGAGATGATGGAATGAGTTCCACGGAGGATCAGACCAACCTGTCTTTGAGTGCAAATGTCTCTCGGCCCTGTGTCGAGTTCGAGGTGGCCTCCGACACCTGGTTTCTTCTGGGTCTGGATCAGATCATCATCGCCATCGTTTTGTGCGTCTTCATCGTTACTGCCGTAGCGGGCAACATCCTCGTCATCATAGCAATTCTGACCGACAGAAATCTAAGAAAGGCTGGCAACTACTTCCTAGTCAGCTTGGCAATGGCAGATACGTTCGTGGCTTGCTTCGTCATGACTTTTGCCATGATTAACGATGTCCTGGGAAAGTGGTCCTTTGGTCCGAGTTTTTGCAAGATCTGGATGTCAGCCGATGTCATGTGCTCAACGGCTTCGATTCTGAACCTGTGTGCAATCAGTCTGGACAGGTATTTGCACATTCGGAGCCCGTTGCATTACGATGCCTGGGTAGACCACTTTAGGGTTCTTTTCGTCGTTGCAACCATTTGGGTCATGTCTGCACTCATATCGTTTCTACCCATTCAACTGGATTGGCACAGACTCGGCTTGCCGGACTTGAATCTCAACAGCGACATCTCAACCAGTGGTTTCCAGCAGTTGCAGGACCACACGGCATCTCACTTCTATGCAGAACCGGATGGTGTCTGTCAGCTGGAATTGAACCCGGTGTACGCCGTGGTGTCGTCCACGATCAGTTTCTATTTGCCGTGTCTCGCCATGACACTCATCTACTATCGACTGCTTCAGTATGCTCGCCGGCATGTAACTCACATCAAGATGACAACCAAGTTTTCGTCATCTGCAGTGCAGGTGCAACAGTGCGGATCTTCGACCACCACCACCACCCTCTACAAAACCTCGGACCACAAGGCCGCTATCACCCTCGGCATAATCATGGGCGTGTTCCTCGTCTGTTGGGTTCCGTTCTTCACCGTGAACGTGGTCGGGGCTTTCTGCCGCTGCGTTCCTCCGCTGGTCTTTGGTGTTTTCACGTGGTTGGGGTACGTCAACAGCACCATGAACCCGGTCATCTACGGCGTCTTCAATCGTCAGTTCAGAGACGCCTTCAAGAAGGTTCTGAGCACCTTTATGGCTCGCATCTGCGGCAGAAAGTACAGACAATCTGAGGGCGGCATGCCGATGCAAAACTTCACCCCACCAAATAGGAGCTGTCAACTGGAGGACAGACTGGAGGCCAACCATCTCGGAGTGAACAGTTCTGTCTCCAACAACAGACTCAACCTTCCAACATCGATGAAGAAGTAGCAATAGCACTCTGAACATTCGTGAGTCCATTTCATTTCTTACTTTTACAGCTTCCAGTGAATGGGGAATTCGTGAAATATTTTCTCTTAAAAAATTTTTACTTTGCGAATGGGAAGTAACAATGAGGTTGCGTATCGAACGAAGGAGATCACATGGCTTTTCTTGGTGGGCTGCCGTCCATCTGTCGTATGCTTTATGTTGTAATTATGCAGTGCTTCAATGAAGCGATCCACTTATTTAGTGATTTTTGTTGAATCAGAAACACGCAAGTAATACTTAAACCTAAAAGTAATTAAACATGAAAGTATCATTTCAACAATTATAAAGTTGGTGGCAAAAAAATTTGATTGCACAAAGCTTTGTACCCTTGTCAGAGTTAATAGAAGTAAGAATTAAGAGTTTCAAGTTTTTAACTTTAATCGACTGAAACGAGCAGCGGTTTCATTTTCAACATTTGAAGCTTCCTCACTTTTTTGGTTTGAAAAGTTTTTGGTGACTGAAGCCTTTGAAATGAGAAAGATTCCGGTTTTGGAGGCAATCAACGAGTGATGAGAATCATGATTGAGTGAGTGCTCAACCAACCGTGAAAATAATTTATCCTTCATCGGCCTCGCTCCGAAACTTTGATCCTGCGACAGGCATTTTTGTACAAGTAATTTTCAGATAAAAATTTCTAATCTTCAAAATATTAATAACTCTTCCTTATTTTGCTATTTTTTTTTACCTGCATTCTGCACTCGGATCATATTAAGGATTTGGCACTCAATAAGTTGTACGAGAAGTATTCATAGAGCGTGTTGTAGGCATTTAACTATTACTTGAACTATTTGAATTACTTAACTACTTGAAAACTTGA
>JAJTWR010000469.1:285000-318097 GCA_021613335.1 Whitmania pigra
TATGATGACGAACACGACGATAACGGTGATGAAGGTAGAGAATGATTGATGTTGGAGATAATGACTGAAAAAATATGTTCCATTACCGGAATCTAGGCCACATTATTCCATAATTCTTCCATTATCAATAGAAGTGACTTCAAATTTTGAGTTCGTTTTAAATCTCATTTTCTTTCTTAAAATATCTCCAGGAATCCAATTTAGGATGAAATCTTTCAAATTTTTATCCTGCCGGGAGAATGAATGAAGTTTGCGATGTTTTGCGCTGACATTGTGAGGCATATCACTGTAATGTGAAGCATATCAATGTAATGTGAGGCATATCACTGTAATGTGGGGCATATCACTGTAATGTGAAGCATATCAATGTAATGTGAGGCATATCACTGTAATGTGAAGCATATCAATGTAATGTGAGGCATATCACTGTAATGTGAAGCATATCAATGTAATGTGAGGCATATCACTGTAATGTGAAGCATATCAATGTAATGTGAGGCATATCACTGTAATGTGAAGCATATCAATGTAATGTGAGGCATATCAATGTAATGTGAGGCATATCAATGTAATGTGAGGCATATCACTGTAATGTGAAGCATATCAATGTAATGTGAAGCATATCAATGTAATGTGAGGCATATCACTGTAATGTGAGGCATATCACTGTAATAATGTGAGTAACTTAATGTGAGTAGATTCACTTTGAAATTGTTCAGTAGAAAGTCAGCGAGTCGAAAGAAGTTGTTGTTCATGAAGGCAATAGTTTTTAACCGGTGCCACCTAGCACGACATCGTTGTCTGCTTCCAAGAAAAACTGCTCAGAGCTGTTTTTGTTATAAATTTTTAATATCAGACCATCAGCGACATCATTTGGCGGCAAATTTCTCATTTTGTCCACTTTGTCCTCATCAGCAGAAACTTTCAAACATCCGGCAAACGAAATGGATCATACAATAACGAAATGGATCATACAATAATGTTCCCTTAAAAAGTAATGCCAGCTTTGTTTAAACAATATTTTCTTTTTTCGAAAATAATATTTTACATGATGGCTTTAATGTGCAGCATCTGTGAAGAGTTTGTAAAAAAAGACAAATGAGGCACTTCCCGACGATGAGCAACAGTTACAAAAGAGGGAAATTCGCATTCATTGTGCAATCAATCACTTTGCACTCTGACTTCTTGATGGCTATATTTTAATTTCTAACCTAGAATAATTTTTTAATTTTTAATTTTAATTTAAGAAACGTCACTTAACTGTCTTCTAATTCCTTCTAATTTTCCAGTAATTATGCAAAATACGAAACATCAATTCCACAAGTTTTTCCAACGTCAGAAAAAACATCAAACTTTAATAAATATTTGAAATAAATATATTAAGTCTAATAATTATACAGAATCAAAAACTAACAAATTCCAATATACTAATTCAATAATTACTTTAAATCTTCTTGAAATGTTTTTTCAAAGAATGAAGTTTGAAAGAAGACGATATTACTTTTGTTTAATTTGCATTAATTTTTATGAAATTCTGAAAACTTAATAAGTATATTTGCAGATATTAGTATCCAACTAATGCGAATTAAACAAAAATATTTTTAAGTGTATTTGCAAATGTTTTTAAGATCCATTTAACTGCATTTTATTAAATACAATTATTAATTATTTAAATTATTTTACATTTCTAAGCAGTTTCTCTCGTTTCGCTTTATTTGTATAAGTGAGCACAATATTAATACCTGCTCAATTGCAAGGTTGACTCAGTACAAGAATAAAGTACGTAATCCCAAGTACATTTCCTTACTTATTAGAACTTGGCTGCTTTGATGGTTGAATTGGGAATCAACCATTGTCGGGCATTATTTCTTCACCATCCTTTCAACCTTTCCTAAAATCCATAAAAATAAATTAAATCTTTCAAATAAAATTAAATCTTTCAAATAAAATTAAATCTTTCAAATAAAATTAAATCTTTCAAATATTTCAAACAAAATTAAATCTTTCAAATCTTTCAAATAAAAGTAAATTTTTCAAATTCTTGCCAGGCTGGGTAATTGACTTCACATCTTGTTGGGGGCAAATGTTCTTCAAGATAATTTATTTCCTATTGTGCAACAGGAAAAGTGTCATTAATAATAATTAGTTAATAAAAGACAGATATAACTCTTTACTTTGCATTTGTTACGAGTATTAAATAACCAAATAAATCAACAAATAATAGTCGCAATACAATTGTTATGTAATAATAATTATCATTGTGATTACGAAATCACAAGAAACTATGATTTATGAAAACCTACTTTTGGATCCAATTGTATTTGATTGCATGTTGCACAATCAGTTACAATCAAACAATTGAGCTCAATTATTTCATGACAGATCCAAGCAAATCTTTCGATAATATTTTCCAATTATTTATCGATGTACATTTTTATATTAATCCAACTATTTCAAACGATTTTTCAAAATAAGATTTACACTTACATAATTATATTTAATATATATTTATTATTTAATATATATAATTATATTTAATTATATAATATAGTACGATTATAATATAAACACTTTGTTTTTTTAACCAATGCACTAATAGCCGAAAAGTCTAAGCCTTCAGTGGCGACGCGTCCATAAATAAAAAATTTATAATAAACAACGCAATGTGTAAAAAAATAAAAGAATAAAAACTTTGATTGTCATATGAAATTTGATTTCTTAATTTTTACATAATTTTAAATCCTTTTTAGAAATTTATTAGCTCAGAGATGTTTTTATTTCTAAAACAAAATTCAAATTTAATTTAAAATACACATCTAATACAAGACTCGAATTTAATTTAAAATATAAAAAGAAATATAATATATAAAACAATTATAATGAGTTTTAAAATCGTAGATCTGATGAAAGTAAAAATGCCAATTGTTGAAATATCTATTTATATGTTATATTTACTTATAAGTCATATTTAATTAAATGCTATATTTCATTAAAAGTTTATTCTTAATTATAAGCACAATTTTTTTTATATAAATTACAAACAAAACAATTTGTTTATCAGCGACATTTGACATAAGATAGAGATAAATCTTGAATTAGGACGTTAATTTAAAAGACAAGAATGTTGAAATGTTGATCTCATGAGCAAGGGCGGATCTGGAACTCTTGAGTGGGATTTAGAGGAGGGGCACACTGCTAATATTTTTGTTGAAAGTCTTAAATTATTGAAACAATTTTTATTAATTTGTATTTCATAATAAATTTACTTTTTTATTTCATATATTTTCAAAATGACAGGGGGGAGCACACCTCCCTAAATCCGCCATAGCTCTTGAGACTTGAAGGTATTTTCTTCACGATGCTAAAGTCGATGCACGATTGTTTCCTGCTTTCAGATGTTTGTGGAGGATTAAAATAGGATTAGTAATTAAATTAGATATAATTGGAAATAATTTTTTAAATAGGATTAGTAATTAAATTAGATATAATTAGAAATAATTTTTTAAATTATTACAATTTTTATGCAAAATCTTTTGTCTGACTATAGAATAATTTTATGATGTTAATTTCAGAAATTTTATAAAAATGTTAAAAAGAGAAAACTTTAAATTTAACTTTTAACTTCAGTAGATGCTTCTTAAGAATTTAAACTTGAAAATATTTTTGTAAAAATGAAGCTGCAGTTCAAAGTGCATAAAGAAATCTTTGTATTCTGCAATTAAACACTGTATTTGAAGAAATATAATATTTAACAGAAATAATATTTAAAGAAATATAATATTTAACACAATATATGTTAAAACATAATCGGAACAAAATATGACGACGCATCTTAGTTGAATTAGGTTGGGAAAATATGACATTGTTTCGTTAAGTATTTTTATTAATTATTTGCACTTATTTTTATATCTAATTAACTGAAATTAGTATTTATTGATTTTTAAATAATATACATATTTATACATACATCTCATATGTTGCTAACATTTAGCAGTTGCTAAATCGACTTGAGTCAGGACAGAAATGGCAGTTTGAGTACGAAATGTTCATTCATTCCAAAGTTTTCCACGAGGAAGGAAGTATTGAGATGTGAAAAGATGAACCTGCGCTTGTTTCAAGGACACGAAAATGGGGTTCAAGATGGGTTCAAGCCAATCAAGCATGACCTTCAAAGATATCAGACACGGATAAGTTGTACTATTATATTCTACAAAAGAAAAATGTTTAAAAATATGAATAAACTAATAAATGTCGTTTTAAAATAACAGTACATTAGCATAATTGAGTGCATTAAAAACGGCAACCGCTTGGAGGTGAACCCTGACGAACATGCAACAAATGTTTGTCATCTGTTGGAGAAAAATAGTAACATTTAAGTAATAATTGATAAATAAATAAATCCTGAAGGTCTCAGAAAAAATTTGCTTAAAAAATATTTGCTTTGGCTTCAAAGGATTATTTGCCTTTCAACCAACAATTGTTAAAAATATCAAAAGTGGAAATGCATTTTAATTAAATTGAATATATTTAAATTGAAGTTATTTAAGTTGCATATTAAAGTTAAAATTCTTTCAATAATAATTTCACACACGTACTAATACTACTCGCCTTTGTATATTACAACCATTATTACCATAATTATTGACGTTAATTATATTTATTAAAATTATAATAATATTTATTATTGGCATTATTTTATTTATTATTACTATTACATTATTATTATTTTACGTTTCTGAATAATTAAGCAACATTCCAGCATAACTTTAAATCAAAATGAATGATGAATGGTCCCAGCAGAGGAGTCAAATAATTCACAAGTGCATATCAGTTCTTTAATCTTATTCAAGAATTAAATAAAATCTATTTAATATAATATAATATAAAAATATGTAACGTAATATCAACAAATATATAATATGCCATCAAAAACATCACTTCGAATGGAATTTTGATTGTAATTATTTTCACTAAAACTACGAATAAATTATTATTTGATAAATAAGTTATTAAATAAATTATGGAATAAGCTAAAATTATTAAATGAATTCGATGTTCTGTTTTTTATTTCACAAATTACTTTTAAAAAGGAAACGGTGACGATCATTAAGTTGATGGATGATCGGACATCTCAGGCATGATAGCATTCAATTGAAGACATCGTCACTTTGGCACTTTTACACGACAAAACACCTCCATCCATCACGTGATGACAAGGGGAGGGCACAACTCTAAATCCAAAATTAAAAAAAAAAGACAAACATCGAAAGTGAATGTTTTGCCTTGAACAGGTGTTGAAGTAGCGGTGAAATCCTCAAATCAGGTGTTGGTGGCTCGACCTGGAGTGATTTAACTCATCGAGAATGCATGGTAGAAGAAATGAAAATGCATGGATATGCATTGTCAGGGTGCATGAATGAATGAGTGCCTGTAAGCTTGAGTGAATGGACTCGCCATTCATCAATTTTCAGAGGCGGCTTCGGTTCGGCCAAGCAGAATTTATTTATTTTTTCACGTTTGAGAATCTAAAAAAGTAAATGATTCCAAGAAATTTATGACATTTTCAATCGAGTTCATTTAATTCTACTCTCAAATAAATCTGCGAATTCATTGTTAATTGAATTATTTACAAAGTATCAGTTAAATTATAATTTATTTATTTATATTTATTAGTTATTTTTAATTTATTTCTTCAACAATAACTAACAAGAAATATAATTTTTTGGCATATTTACCTGTTATTACGAAACAATAAAGGATGTTGATCTTCATTTTTTTTCTTCCCGCGACATCAAATGTGCAGCCAAGCAAATCATTTGCTGGAAACTTTACTACTCCATCTTCGTCTTCATCCTCCTCCCTGAACTCATTAAGTAAAAGCTTCCTCCTCTTTTTAAATTATTAAAGAAATCTCAGACTTACTTTAAATAATAATTGTACGGTGCAATGCTGCTAATACTTAATAACTCAATAATGTTAATAATGCTAACCTTTGTACCACATCACCACTATCACCCTCAACAACAGCAGCAACAGTAATAACATCACCAACAATAACAACAACATCGGCGAGACCGTCGAAATGCAATGATGCGTGTCGTGAGCGGAGAGAAGGATTGAAAAGATTCACAGGTGCAACCTTCCTCGACCGCCCATTATTCGGACTCCTAACCACCACTTCTTTCGATCCTCAGGCATCTCCTTCCATCTCCATGGCAACGGTCACTTAATCTCGGCGAAACGTAGTAATCGATGGAAGAGTACTCGTCTACTCCGAGTGTTTGAGTGATCAATTCGAATCAACTCAGATCAGTCATTATTCCACCGACTGTTGCATTTTATTTATTTCTTTTTTTTTCAGCTCAAAACTTTTGTAAACTTCCATTTCTTCCGCGAACATCTTCTCATATCGAGAGAAAGGAGAATTCACATTTGTTGCGTGTCGACTTAATTAAGCGGGAGCCTCTCAAACTGTCCATTTTGCTCAACTCTCCGACGTCATATCCGGTCCCAGATCACGTGATGACCGGGGAATAATTGAAAATCAACGCTGATGTTTTCAATTGTGGGTCTTCGGAGCTTCAAAATCATTTTCATGACGTCAAACTAATTGAAGTTTGTATTATTATAATCAGCGAACACACGAAGGATTCAAATCTTAATAAAGAAATTTAATGGAAAAAGATTTAAAAAAAGATTTAGAAAAGAACAGAAATTGAGAATCCTTCGAATCTCTTCGGGATGGGTTTAGCCTCAAATAAGAATTTTTCGTTCGAGGATCACATCGTCATATTCTTCACATTCATCGAGTATCAACGTCATTCATTTTATTCACATTATTCACGATTATTATAATTTTCATGTCATTGTAATTTGAATATTCATGTTATTCATATTATTGTAATAATTGAATAATCTGCTTCATTTTCAGTACTTGATGATACTTTAATTACTGCTGAAAGTGTTCAGTGAGGCCGCTAAAAAATGTGACATATCGGATTATTCATGTTAATGCGTTGAAAATTTCTAAATTAATTGCAAATGTCACGTCCTCCACTTGAAGTCCGTAACAGGTAGTACCGCTACCAACCCCAAGTTCTTCACCAGAAACAAGGAATTGGAACTAAAGCTTTATTTACGCAATAAAAACCTAAAGACTAAAAACCGTCACAATCAGCTCTTCTCGAGCCTCTATTTATATAAGGTTGATTTAGACAGCAATTCTAACAAAATGCCATCCAATCAGAATTCATGGAAAAGGGTCAGGACTACCAGATGATTAAACTAAATATCAAATAAATCACATTCGCTTAGAATCTAAGAATAACATTGGCTAGCTTAAACAACTAATCGATATCTAATGAAATGTACTCGAGAGCTATAAATGTTATTAATAGCGAATCTAGGAGACATTTCTGGTGGTCTCGGAGACCCAATATATGACAGCAAATATTTTTAAATAAAAATAAATAATATCCTCGATATTATCCACATCAATATCTTTCAAAGTTTGGACTCAAGTTCTATCTGATATGACCAAGCACTCATTTTTAAGGTATTTTAATGCTTCGTGGTCAAAAAGAAATTACGAGTAATTAATAAATATTAAGTTTTCATGTACTTCATCCTTGAAAAAGTTTGCATTGCAATGTTATGATTCATGATTTTATATTTAATTTTTTTAAATACTTGTTTTAAATATTTGTTTAATAAATTATAATTTATTATATATTTTAATATATGTTTAAAAACTTAACAGTTTTTAATAAAAATTCTGTTGATTTAAAGTGTTTTCGAAGACGAATTACGTACGATTTCAAAAAATTAAATACTCAAAATTTGAAATAAAATAATTTAAATAAATAAAATTGAATAAAAAGTAGACGGATTTAAGAATGTAACTGGTTACACATTGGAACGGGATGCTTATTTACAAACCCGTGTCTATAACGATGCTGATTAATATTCATGTCTTAGTTAATTTAGGCGCTATGATTGGACAGATTTTTCCGAAAGAAGGTCACTTACATCGTTCTAACTTCATAAACTATAAATTTGGTTAAAGTGACCATTGCTTTAGTTACTTTTAATAACAAATTTGACATTAATTGTTGACCCACACTGTTTCCTAAAACTGTATGTAACAATGTAGGCCAGTGAGCCTCAAATTTGGTTATGATCGCCACATTTCAGGAAAGGCCAACCCTTTATTGTATACGTTCATTTAAGTCATGGAATATTTCTATGATCGATCTATGTTTTCTGGCCTTATTGATATGTTTATTAAATTAATAAAAACATTGTCGCTAACAATTTTAGATATCCATACGTATGAGCTAGAACCCCTACACCAACCATTCTAGAGAAAATAATAGAACACTATCCTGAATTATGGTAAAAATCTAAAGATGAAGGTTTTTGGAGGATTCATTTAACACTAAAATAGTAAGTTAAATATTTCCCCAGATCTTTATCCCATTAAACCTCATCATTTAAACAAATTAGCCACTTCGCATTAGAAAGTTTATTTTGAAATACAGTAATTATTTTTATTGCAACACAATAAATAAAAGGTCAAAAGTTTTTAATGCTCACTGCCATGCGATTTGGCATGCGGCACATTAGCTTCTATAATTTCTGCAAGCAGGCGAGGTCTCTTGGATGGACGTCTGGTGGACTTGATAGCAACTGGCCTGTGTATGACATGACCTGAAGCAACATGTTGACAGCCTCATGTTATGCCAGACCTTCGACGAGGCACTGCTGTTGGTTGGACTTTAATCTTGCCACCCTTCCTGCCATACACAAAACAGCTGATTGGCATTGATAAAGCGCCCCCCGCCAAATTAATGTCATTTTTTTAAAATTAAAATTAACTAAAGCAATGGTCACTCTAACCAAATTTGTATTTTATGAAGTAAAAACGATATATGTGACATTCTTTCGGGAAAATCTGTCCAATCATAGCCCCTAAATTGGCTAATACATGAATATTAATCACCCCGGAGTCGTTCTAGACGATGGTTTATAAATATGCGAACGGATGTGACCCCTCATAACAGCCCGGCGATAAAACAGCCCCGTTTTGAGTTTAATTGGTATCAGGGAATTTCATTAAGTGGAAGATTTATCGTCTAAAATATTATTAGGATTCCGGCTAATTCCTCACTTTACATGGACTTTTCAAGTTGGTATTTAATATAAATTATCGATTGACAATCAACATGTGCAATTTGCACAAAGAGAATTTACCAGACACTCATTAAGTCACGAAGGTTCCTTTGATCGTTTAATTTATTTTGATCCTTCTCCGAGTTCCCGTTGCAATGTGTACAATGAAGGGTTTGAATTGGAATTTAATCTATCTTATCGATTGACGTACACGTACGAACATATTCGAGACACACAAAGTGAATCACCTTATCGGACCCACCTTATCATCACGTCATGTGGACATGTAACAAATCCACAATGAACCAATTTTATCGCTATTTTGACGGGGCTGTTTTGACGGGACTGTTTTGATGGGGCTATTTTGTCACCGGGCTATGTTGACGGGGCTGTTATGACGGGGGGGCGCGAACGAGATACTTCTGCTAACAGGTACACGTTGCAAGGTTGGCCGTTGACCTAACTTCAAGTCTGGTGAATTTTATTGCGACTATATTATATCCATTAATTCAAAAATTCATTTTGCATTATTATTATTATTATTATTATTATTATTATTATTATTATTATTATTATTATTATTATTATTATTATTATTATTATGATTATTATTATTATTATTATTATTATGATTATTATTATTATATTATTATTATTATTATTATTATTATTATTAGTATTATTATTATTATGATTATTATTATTATTATTATTATTATTATTATTATTAGTATTATTATGATTATTATTATTATTAGTATTATTATTATATTATTAGTATTATTATTAGTATTATTATTATTATTATTATTATATTATTATTATTATTATTATTATTATTATTATTATTATTATTAATTATTATTATTATTATTATTATTATTATTATTATTATTATTATTATTATATTATTATTATTATTATTATTATTATTATTATTATTAGTATTATTTTATTATTATATTATTATTATTATTATTATTATTTATTATTATTATTATTATTATTATTATTATTATTATTATTATTATTATTATTATTATTATTATTATTATTATATTATTATTATTATTATTATTATTATTATATTATTATTATTATTATTATTATTATTAGTATTATTATTATATTTTATTATTATTATTATGATTATTATTATTATTATTATTATTATTATTATTATTATTATTTATTATTATTATTATTTTATTATTATTATTATTATGTTATTATATTTTTTATTGTGAACAAATTCATCTCGAGATGTTAGTTCGTGTAATCCCTTGTAATGAATTCTGTTCCAGAAAAGAATTTTAATTTGATTGTTCAAATAATCTCTGAAACCAGGCGGAAAATTGTAATAATTATGTTGGCATAAGGTATAATTTTCTGATTGTAGTATTTACAATTAAAATAAATATTATATTAACTTTTTTGATAAAATAATTGTTGAAATGTCAGATCTCATTCAAGAGATATTGATAAAATGTTTTTTTTTCGCTTAAATTCTCTTATATTTGTAGATCAGTAACTATCAGCATCACCACCATCATCATCATCAATCACTTCCTCCAGCTATTAACCTAAGCATCATTATTTAATAGAAGTAGCAAAGACATTACTCTGATATTCCCAAAAAAATCTGTTTCCCAACCGACAAATTTTCAAATTTTCATTTAGAAAAACATGAAATATTTTTAGAAAGAACAAAACGGGTTTAAAATAAATCAGAGATAAGATTAATTAAAGTGGAACATTTGGAAATATTTCGTGTTGGCATCTGATGGAGGACATGATGGATGGCCTGAGGATACTGATTCATTAAAACCATTTTTCAACATAAACCTTTCTCTCTCGGACATTTTTTAGTGTCTGCCATAAAAAAAACATAAAAATATAAATAAATAGAAAAGTATGAAGGGATATAAAATATCAATAATATGAAAATACCACGAATTATGAAAATATAAATGATTATTTAGATGTCAATAATTGCAGATATTTATTGCTGTTCGTGTTTAAATTAATTAAATCAATATTAACATTTAAATTAGCTTTTTTTATTTATTTCCAGGTCTTCATGAGGATGAATTATTGTGACGTCATCATGATGGTAGTGATGGTAGAAGCTGTTGATGAGTTTAGTTCTTCAACAACAACATGTGTGCGTCATCACTGCACAATAAACTTGTGCTCATGATAATGATGATGATGAATATGATTATTGCTATCATTCTTTTAATTTGTGATTAATTTTATTTGTCAGTGTTAATAAGTTGAATCATTTGTTGTTATTATTGATCATTTTATTCGTTATTGTTGTGGATCAAATCGTTATTTGTCTGCTCTGGAATTTTCATTATTCGTATGATTAATTCCCAACCATGTTTTATTCCCATTTTTCAATTTTTAAGATGATAATCATCACCTAAGCAGCAGAACTTTCACTTGCAAATTTGGAATTCCACGAAACGCTTTCATCTTTAATCAATTATTCTGAATTTTTACCGTTACTTTTAAATGTCAAAATGTTACTGAAAATTTATTGAAATTATGTCAAAATTTTATCATTTATCGTTGTTACTAAATATAGTAAATTATAGCTTCAAAAAGAAAACATATTAGTGAGGTAATGAATAACATGTATTAATAAATTACCAAAGTTATTACTTTTCCGAAATTTGTGGTCAAATTAAATGCAGAACACTGAGTGAATTTTTAGCTTCCCAGGTCCATGTTCATCCACTCATGCTTCCTTAAGCCTGTTAAAACAAATAATTGGATAAGGAAATGTTCGAAACTTTTCCAAGGAAGGAACGCTTTGCTGTGAATGTGATCTGGAGGAATGTCGCCATCCACCATGCGATTGGGGTGAACATCTTAACGTCTTTTCAGACGAATTTCTAGGAAACATAAGACGCTTGAAATCAAAAACGGCTGAATCAAATATTAAACTTATTTAGTTATTAAATAATTAAGTTAGTAAATCACGAACTAAGTTATTAGGTTACGAATATGATGACACTTTATGACTGCTTTTTCCTGTAATAGAAATCGAAACTCAATGTATTTCGTAATAAAATCGTAAGTCAATGAATTCAGAAAGATTTCCTCCACACGTGCCACTGGAGGCTACATTATTGGAGGAACGCCGTGATCACGTGATCGTCTGACGTGACACCTGTAGTGGTCGTCCATCTCGGAAACAATGTCAGGCGATCAGTCGACAGGCGGACGTTGTAATCCTCGCGTTGAGTTTGAAGTAGAATTTAAAACAAATCTTAGGCCTACAAAGCACACTGACATTTGAAAAGATTCGACATAAAAATTTGAATGTTAAAATCGGAAGAAAATCTGAAATACAAATATAATCGCTTTAAAATGTATCTGAAGATGAAATTGTAAGGCGTAGAAATATTAAAAATCTTTCATTTCAGTCGCGAACGCACACGATCTTCGTGTCTGTCAATGAAATGAGTGGAGAAATTGTTTAAGTGTTACGCACCCATTAATATTGCATCACTTCCTTCGCATGCACGAACGCATTTGGAGACAAAAACTGCTTTAAACTGCACACTGGTTGAGTCTATATTTTAGTAGCGAGTCTCCAAAGTACCTTCCGAAGTTACTGTTTATTCTCGATTTTTTCACTTATTCAATCTGGAAACATTTACTGGATTTTAAGTATTTAGTAAAAAATCCAAACTCTTCTGAAATTTCGAACTCAGCTTAGATTGGCTTCCAGTAGCTGATCGAATCAAGTTCAAGATTGCTCTCCATGGGCACCGAGGCCCTCAGCACTGGAATTCCACGCTACCTAACCAATATCCTCTCCCCGCACTCCCATTCGAGATGTTTGCGGTTGGAGACATCCAATTTTCTCAGAATTCCTATGCCAAAGAACAAGTTTGAAGCGAAGTCCTTCAATTTTCAACGCTCTTCAGACATGGAATGCTCTGCCGGGTAACCTCAGGGCCTCTGCATCGTTCAAGGCCAACCTTAAGACACACCTCTCCCCACAGCAAGCAAGTACGGAGCGCACCTGAGGCTTATGGCGCTCTACAAATGCACACTTATTATTATTATTATTATTATTATTAATTATTATTATTATTATTATTATTATTATTATTATTATTATTATTATTATTATTATTATTATTATTATTATTATTATTATTATTATTATTATTATTATTATTATTTATTATTATTATTATTATTATTATTATTATTATTATTATTATTATTATTATTATTATATTATTATTATTATTATTATTATTATTATTATTATTATTATTTATTATTATTATTATTATTATTATTATTATTATTATTATTATTATTATTATTATTATTATCATCATCATCATCATTAAAAACTACTACACAAAACAAATATTCTGATGCGATGGCACTCAGTTACATTGAATTTCCAGGCATTAAATGTTGACGTTCCTTTTGTCATTTGGAGCACCAAAAACGTCTCAATGAATTTGCAACAAATTAGTCGATGTGCAATGCTTGCTGTTTGCAAACATTTGAAACATGCACAAGAAATATTGGCGCAAAAAATATCACACAACCTAAAATAATAACAGGTTATTCGCAATTTAAACTTACAATAAACTATTAATTTGAAATGTTTAAGAGAAGCTTTAAAAAATGAATTAAATATTAAAATAAAATCGCGGCTTTATAAATTATGCAAATAATTATTTGGCTGTTTTCCTCCTGATAAGCAACAATTTGTCTTCCTAAAGGACTCAACAAAATCAGCGTAAACAACTGAAGCTTCTAGGCTTACAATAACATGTTCTTGTAATAAAACAATGAATTGAAAATCACACTGAGATTTTAACGTTTTGCTTCCGAAGCAACTAATTCAACAAGCAGAACCTACAAAACATTATTTTTAGTGCAACTTGCAAACAAATATTTCATAATTTTGAACCGATGCCTGTATTTGATGTTGTAGTTCGAGTTTAAAAACTATTCATGAAAATCTTGAAATTTGTGCAAAGATGCATAGTCGACGAAAGTACTAATGTGTTTGCAATTAGTGAGACTGAGAAGCAGTGAGCCACATAATGCACAAATCACGGTTACTTTAAGTTCTTTTTGTGTTTACCCACAATACGATAGTTAATTTTCTCAGATGAATACAAATGAGAAATGTTGTGTTGGACAACTCCTTTTCTCTGAAAATTACACAAAAGTGGTTTTGAAGTCCGCTAATTAAAAAAATGGTTAAAGTCACTTTTGAAATGGACAAACACAAATGTGTTACATAATTTAATGTAATATAATATAATTTATATATAATATATATTAACAATAAACAATTTGCTAAATAAATAAATAAAGTTATTTAGTAAAACTTTGGGTGAAATTAGATTAGTTTAGAAATTAAAAATTGTTTTTCTGCAGTAAACGACCTTGATAGTTTGAATGTTATAATATATATATGTAATATATATATAATAAATGCTATATATAATATATATGTTATGTGCCCAATATTTTCAAATTTATGATAAAGTGGAAAGTCATTTTGAAGTTATTGTATTGTGTATTATTATTATTATTATTATTATTATTATTATTATTATTATTATTATTATTATTATATATTATTATTATATTATTATATTATTATTCTTATTATATTATTATATTATTCTTATTATTATTATTATTATGATTATTATTATTATTATTATGATTATTATTATTATTATTATTATTATTATTATTATTATTATTATTATTATTATTATTATATTATTATTATTATTATTATTATTATATTATTCTTATTATTATTATATTATTATTATATTATTATTATTATTATTATTATTATTATTATTATTATTATTATTATTATTATTATATTATTATTATTATTATTACTGATTATTATTATTGATGATAATATTGATAATGATATTGATAATGATATTGATAATTAATGATGACATTGATAATGATATTGATAATTATATTGATAATGATATTGATAATTATATTGATATTATATTGATGATATTATTATTATTATTATTATTATTATTATTATTATTATTATTATTATTATTATTCTATTATTATTATTATTATTATTATTATTATTATTATTATTATTATTATTATTATTATTATTATTATTATTATTATTATTATTATTATATTATTATTATATTATTATTATTATTATTATTATATATTATTATTATTATGATGATAATATTGATAATGATATTGATAATTATATTGATAATTAATGATGACATTGATAATGATATTGATAATTATATTGATAATGATATTGATAATTATATTGATAATTATATTGATGATAATATTGGTAATTATATTGATAATTATAAAAACCAAATGTAGATGCTAGCCAATTTAATAAATGTTTGAATTAATAATTAAGTAATTAGCATATTAAATTGTAATAAGATCGAATAAATCTTATTGTAACATCAACAAATGACCACATAATATTCCAGCAAGCTAATTGGAGTTCCATTGCTATTGCAAGTGGTTACCTAAAAAATAGCTTGGATTTGTTTTTCTATTCAACGATTTTCTTTTATTTGAATGATAACGATTTTAGGACAACAAAAATTCTTTTTTAAATCTGTTTTAATACTTGAAATGAGAAAGCAGTAGCCATATTTTCTAATCTGAATGCGCCAAAATCATCAGTGATCGGGAAGTAATAATAAAAGAATCATAATCATAATCAAGCAGCCAGGAAGCGTGATGTTAGTTGATTTGGCAGTGGATCAAGCAGTTACTCTCGCTGTTTTCAGTGACTTAAGTCTCAATTGTTACTCCAGGATTACAAATACATTGATCTAACAACCTAATATTCGTGATCATTTAAGATATTATTCATTAAAGATGAGAATAGAATTATTTTTCAAAAATCATGTAGTTTGGAATATTTTAATACAAATCGAGGGGCTTAGTGTATGGAATGCCAATTGCAAATAAAATTATTTTATGCTTCTGAATAAATCAATTAATGGCGGCGCCATCAGCGGTTTTCGAATCAATACGTTATGGGTCCAATTCAGTGGTGGGAGGACATAAGGGTTGCAGAGAATTTGTTCCCTTGGGAAATACAAATGAAGCTTTCGTTCCCCTGGGAAATACAAATGAAGCGTTTGTCTACAAACACGCGCAAATGGAGAAGAATAGTTTTACGATGTTATTGAGTTCCTCAGAAATAAACTTTTATAAAACATTGGATCAGTCATGTCTTTAATTTAACTAAAATTAACAAGCTTTATAATCGAGTTATGTAGCTGGAACCTAGGATCCACGGGTTATCGAGTATATTATGCTATTAACTAGGTTACGCAATTAATTAAGTTACGTGATTATGTGACTAATGATGATACGCTATTAATTATATTATATGATTAAATGTAAACCAATCATAACAATGCCATTTCATGCATATCCAGAGAACAATTTAGAACCCCAACTACTGATTTCCTTTGCTGAAGTGATGACTTCACTCTAGCAGATTTTCAACCTATTTTGATTCCTTTTAATATCTATCAATTTATAACATTACTATTCTCTCAACAATGCAAAATTCAATCAATAGAAACAAATATTTTTAGCGAGTATTCTTGATTATATTTGTTTTTAAAAATAAATAAAAATAAATCAATGAGGTTCGGGAGAGGGTCCTTCGACGTGAAAGTTTCTTGTCGATAATGGTAAAGTCAGAACCATCCCTTCAAGCTCTTTTGTTAGAAGGATCTGACAACCTGGGCAGAGTTAATCAAAAATATTTTTAATTGTTACGATTACATCAAATAAATGAATCATTAACAAAATCATTTAATGGACAATTACTTTGAGAAAGAAACTTGAAAAAACCTCTTATTGCAGTTTTGTGTCCAATAATCTTACTAAGATTAAATTATTCAAAAACAATTCAATAATTAATCAATAATAATATTAACAACAACAATAATAACAATAATTTAAAAGCAATAATCAATGATCATGTAGTTTATAGCAGTATGAATTCTAAAACCTAGTTAGGGTGTAACTTGCTTCAATAATTTTTACCAGGTGTCCAACTTATTACTCAATTCGTGCAGAAAGTTCATTAGTAATATGGAAGCCTCTCAAAGGAAGCTTATCACTCAAATTTTGTCAGCAAATGAAACAAACCTAATCTTGATAAAATCTGTAATGCAGGTGCAAAATCCAACATATCTTCCTCCCTTGACAGTCAATTAAAAATGATTTTAATCATTCAATTGTTATTTATTAAAATTTTCAATATTTCGCATTGCAATAAAATTAGATAATTCTTAATTTAAATTTGCCTACCTTTCGGTTGCAGGAGGAAGTTTGCGAAATGATCCTGCATCAACATACACATGACAAGTGCTGCATGCTAGAGAAGCTTCACATGCACCTATGAAAATTAATATTTACACTTTATTAATATCAATTGTGATATTGACAAATGAAGTTCTTGTTCAATGACGCAATAAATAGATGCTGGACGGAAATATAATCTTTTGGAGATATCTTTTAAAACACAAATTAGTGATCAAACCTTCAAGTTCAATGCCGTGTTTGTGAGCAAGATGCAATATATTGTCTCCAACTTTTCCTTGAATATTGTGTTTGTTACCTTGTTTGTCAATAAAGACCACATTTACTCTGCAAAAAGTTACCAGCTTTGATAATAATGGAGCCAAAACGATTTGTTAAATACTAGCAACAAATTAAGTACATACTAACATGAAAATAAAAGATGACTTACATATCTTCTGGAGATTCTGGATCTTTCATTTCAAATTCACCCCCACTACACAGCTTGCCTAAAAATGATTATATTTTTCTAATCAAAAACTTTAAAAATAAATTATTTAAATAAAAATACCAGTACACTATTATTTTAAAGTGAGGCCTTTGGTCCACATACCTATCCCCGTGCGAATAAATTTGTAATCCTGAGTGAAGTTATGGGGCTTCAAAAATGAGCTCATCGACAAAGGAGCTTTCAATGATCTTTTACAAATCAAATTTATGATCCGTGTGAAATACATGCTCATGGATATGAAACTCTGACCGAAAGAGTTTAGCTTTTGTTTATAAAAGCCTGGTTAAATTTACTTTTAATTTTGATTTATTACAACAAATAAAAATTTAGTTTTTTTAATAACAGATTATTACCCATGTAATTATTTTGTAAATTATTTTTTTTATTTATAAAACAAGTAGTTTTAATTGACTTTTAAAAAAATAATTAAAAGTTCACTGAGCTCTGTATGTAAACATTCGATCAAATATTGATTAAACTAACTTTAATTTTATAAATATGACGGAAATAGGTTTTGTTGATTGCCATAACCATTTATATTGCGAAGAGTTTGATATAGTGAGCTTAACGATATAGCTAGATTTTCCTTTTTTATGCTGAATTGTGTTTAACATAAATCTGCTAAATTAAGTATCAGTGCAATTTTTTTGTTAAAATAGTATTTTTTTATTACAACAGGACAGAGATGAAGTTATAAATAAAGCTAAGGAGGTTTGTTACAATTGTTGCTTGAAATTGTTTTAACTAAGCGGGACTTAATGGTTCTACTGTAGGATGGCCTCAAAGGAATGATCTCCGTAACCGAAAGTGCTGATGATGTCCAGCCATTAATCGAAATGGTGAAAAAGTTAGACAAAAATATACAGCATAAAATGTATTTTTAATGACTTGTTCCAAGTCATTATTTGAATTAATTTATACTTATTACAGTTATCCAAATTATTGCTTTGCTGGCCTTGGAGTTCACCCAGTCCAAGTAAAAACCTGTGATTTAAGTATTTAAGTCTTGATGATATTTTTATGAAGTAAATTTTAAACAATAGAAAGATGGAGATAAAGAGCGGAGCGCCACAATGGAGGTATAATTTGTTTTTTAGTTAGAATTTTACTAAGTTGTTAATTGACTTGAATTCTCACAAGGACTTGGAGAAGATGCTTCCACACCTGGTTGATCATTTGAGTGAAATTGTTTGCATTGGCGAGGTAATATTTTTATCATTTACATACTAATATAGGCTATTATTAATTTCAAAATGGATATTAAAAATGATTTCAGATTGGCTTGGATTTCACACCAAGAGTTTGCAGTTCTGAGAATGACAAATTGGTTCAAAGACATGTTTTTAGTGAACAGGTATGTCATTTGCTATGAATCAAATAACAGCAAGTGTTCTCCATTGCTGACAGCTTTATTTGATTTCAGATAAAATTTGCAGATCAAAACAATTTACCAATGTGAGTGATGAAAACAAAAATGCAGCAATAATTAGTCATTAATTATAAATAATATTGCTTAAAATAAAATAATGATTTGCATCAGAAATGTTCATTCGAGATCTGCTGGTCGACCAGTGATCAAGTTGTTGAAGGAGGCGAATGCACGCAACGTTCTCTTGCATGCCTTCGATGGAAAGACATCCGTTGCAATGGAAGGAGCTTCACATGGTTTCTTTTTTTCTTTTCCACCTTCCATTGTTCGCAGTGAACAGGTGGATTTCTTAGGAATTTGTTTGTTTGTTAATAATTTATTGAATTGCTGTAAGTATTAATATGATTTAAAACTTTGGTTCTTATTTTTAAAAAAATGTTCAGGAGGTTTGGATTTGCACCTCCGACTAAAAAGTTTGATTATATTAATCTGGGGCATGTCTCCTCAGTCAATCATCTTTATGTCAGAAGTTAATGAGTGATTGAAATCATGTATTTCTTACAGAAGGATAAAATTGTCAGAGCCCTGCCATTAGACAGGATATTATTAGAGACAGATTCTCCAGCCTTGGGACCTGAGAAAATGGTAACATAGTTTATTTCAAAACTTTATTTGCAATGACCATTTTCATTTTGTTTTAAGATAAGGAATGAGCCTGTGAATACAAGAATTTCATTTGAGTACATCGCTCAAGCAAAGAAACTTGATCATGAATCACTGGCCAACATTTTGATGGAAAACACAAAGAAATTGTTTCCAAAGATGTCTCTATCTTCATCATTTTAATCCAAT
Source organism: Whitmania pigra (assembly GCA_021613335.1). Taxonomy (NCBI): domain Eukaryota; kingdom Metazoa; phylum Annelida; class Clitellata; order Hirudinida; family Haemopidae; genus Whitmania; species Whitmania pigra. Next base: position 305,271 of record JAJTWR010000469.1, read on the forward strand.
GTTTGGTCATCAAAATTAAGATATCGAAACATTGTGGCTTCAATTTCATATAATAATAACTTTTTAAGAAGTTCTAATTTTAGAAAAAGATATGCATTTGAATTGATTTTCTTTTGGTACATCTTGCACATGATTTAATATTTCATCGAACATGGGATGTTTTGGAAATGAGGCCTGAAAATGGCGCATTTATCATCATTACTTTAAAAATAATATATTATCCGCTGAGAAACGCAGCTGCGACCCTTTGAATTGTAAGCATGAACAAAGTTGGGCCGGCCCAAAAAATTGAAAAAAGTGCTTATAATGTACATTGGGAAATGGGACATTTTGGAGTAGCCATTAAACTCGGTATGTAAAGTTTAATAAGTGCGTTTTGATTGAGCTAACTCACTACCAAAATGTCACAAATTGGATCGTATTGGAGGGATGAACGACCAGAGAAGATAATCGTGGAATCCCGAATCTGCTCAAAAATGTACCATTTTTCAATGTAACTTATTTAAAATAACTATGGACAACAAGAACAATTTGGGGCAATGGGCCCCGCTTGACCTCTGTTGCCCCGTTCCCTGAGTGGCTGCTGCCATTAGTTGATATGAAACTCTGATTTTTCATTGATGATGTATGTATTTGATTTTCTCTTATCTCGACCTCGGTTAACTCGCCAATCCTATTAAGTCGACGTTTTTGAAATGGAACCTCCAAATTCCCTTTATGACATATTATGTTCTCATCGTTTATGTCGATACTTTTATCTATAATAGATAATTTTATGTCGCCGAACCCTAATATCTAGAGCAAAAAAAAAGACCGAATTCGTCACTTTACATCAGTTATCTCGATCCCCAATCGCCGACTTTGAAGCGGAACCAAATTCCTACTTTAGTCGTAGCATTTTCTCATCGGTGATGTCGATTCATTTATGTCGCCGAACCCAATTCACTCTTACTGATTTTGTCTGAAGAAACACTCTTTAGCTATTATGTTTATTTTGTTGTTCTAAAAATATCTGGAGATGTTAAGAGAAAATTGGACAAGATAGACAAATAGAGTAAACGAATGAAATCATAACTGTGCTAGAACAAGGAACAAAATCAGCAGAGCTTAGTCATCAGCATGGAATTCCAGCAAACACTATTTCAGGATGAAAAAAAAGGCCGATGTGATAAAGCAAATGTATGAGAAGTATATTTATGATCAAGCAATAACAAAACTTATAGTGGCTGAGCCCAAAGATTATGTCATGACATATCACACTTTAGCAACATCCACCCCATCTTACCTTCATCATCTACTAGATCGCCGCCAAACATCTGGTCTTCGTTCATCGTCAGCAACTCAACTTCACCAACCGGTACACAAATCATCCCTCCCAAACAGAGGCTTCTCGTACGCCTCTCCAGCTGTCTGGAACAGACTTCCTCCTACCGTCAGAGCCTAGCCATCCCTGGAACTCTTCAAACGCCACCTGAAGACCCATCTCTTCAGGACTTCATGGGACAGCGAAGACACAAGGCGCCTCTGACTACGCACATGACATATATAAATTTTTATAAATCAATTATTATTATTATTATTATGTCGATGCAGTGCTTCAATAGTTCACAAATTTGCAAGCAACAAACTTTACAGTGAGCGATCTTTGTGTTTGCAACATAGGAAAAAATAATTATAATGGTTTTTTATCGAGAACTAGCGGTGGTGTTTAATGCGAATTGGTAAATCTCTGCTGTTAGTTGGGTTTACTCATGCCTTCTGCTATTAGCAAACATGTACATTCTCATTTATTAACGAACATTATGTATATAAAGAAATTTCAACCATACACTAATATATAGCTGCCATACTGATTTTCGGTTATCTCGATCATCCGTTATCTCGATGCTTTTTGGCAAATCCCTAGGCCGTCGACATAACCGGGTTCCAGTGTAATTATATTTTCAAATTAAATTAAGAACTAATTTAATTAATTAACGAATAATAATACTTTTTAAGATATGAACCTTCAATGGTTTATGAAAATATTACTGACGAAAATTTACTTCTTATTTACATCATGTAATCCAGCCGTGACAGGGCTCGCCAGCTTTCGAGAGGTGTTCTGCATAGACAAAACACAAAAAGACATTTTCATACTCCGGCAATTGCTACAAGCTGTACGCTATTGTTAATCTTTTTTAATTTTTCTAATGAACATAAAATTAGAAAGGAGAATAATTCATTATGAGCCTCAACAGATGCAAGAGTTGGCTCAGAGAGTCGCATGCCTGTGAACGGCGGTGAAAGCAACAGTCGTCACGTGTCGTGCTCAAAATCCAGCTCGCACCGCCGGGGAGCGCCCTCGGGTAGGGGTGCTATGTAAATGGTGGATCAATTAAGAAGTGCTTTCACATCCTATCCAGATACATAAGGCACTTAAAAAATCGGCTAAATGCAAGAAAATTTAGTCGTCGATACCCCTTCCCATTCCATCGAGCGACTAAATTTATTTTTAAGAAAAACAATTGCAGCACTAGACAAGCAAATATCATAAAACAGCAATGAAGGTTATAAAAACTCATAATTACATAATGGGTTTCTGAATAACCATGGAAACAAATAAAGTCGCACCATGAAGTAATAAGAAAAAACAAACAATTTCATTTATATAATTGCTACTATTGAAATAGAACATTCACTTTTATACAATTATCAACAATAATTGTTAATTCATAATAAAAATTATTGTATTTCGAGACTTTGTATTCACCCTACCAATCATTACTGATACAACAGTGTTCAATTACCAACATCCGCTACCAATTTGTCGTAAATTTAGACTTTTCGTCGTCACGAAAACCTGTTAAACTCACGCCACCACGTCCCCATAGTCGACTGGCTGAGAGTCGTACATCAAGTAGATGGTAGTCAAGAAATGTATATAAGGACTCTAATTTCACTTCCTCAGCAGTTGAGCGACCATGGTTAGTTAATACATTATTTTATTCTAGAATTACTTAAAATGTATTGCTTATATTATTTATTAAGGGTCACGCAGCTTCTCTTACCTTCTGGTTGGGGGTGCTGCTCCTTATCCTCCAAATCTGCAAATTGGTGAGATTATACACTTGAGTATCAGTCATTTAACTCAAAGCATCTTTAAAATTCTGCATCACATTATTTAGACCACGGCGACCTTAACCTTCAATGTCGACGCCTCGAAAGCTTATAAGGATGTAGCTCAGGGTACCAAACGATATGCAGTGTTCAAACCATCTTCGGACCTCAGCACATTTTCTTTGCTCAAAGTTTCTGATGGAGGTTGATAAACAATTAAACATATAGACTCTAAATAATATATATTTAAAAACATTAGTTAACCAAAGAAAAAATATGCAATAGAATTCAAAGACCTGACAACCGATCTTTTGGCATCAAAGGAAGACGCACTTGGAGCATTTTCTTATGATGGAAAATCGGGAAAAGAGCTTCTAGTAATGATTTGGTGAGTTCAATCTAATGTTAGAAAAAGTGTGAAAATCAACTTTTAAGCCAACAACTGCCTGAATTGTAAAAGTGAATCAAAATCTTAATATCTGATAACGTTATCATTGATGCAGGCTGCCTTCAGGAAACAACGAAGCAATCGGCAAAAAATATTCGACAGTGGTTGATGAGCTGGAAAAGCTTTTTAACAAGGAAATCTGGCTCTCTCTGATATCTGATTCGCAATCCGACTTCAATCTCACTTACTTAACTGATAATGCTGCTCAGGGATACAACAGGATTATATCAAGCCAGGACGATGACGGGGTCACAGAAACTATTGAGGTATTTTTGAAGTTCTACCAAACATTTTGAGGAGATTGTAGATAATGTGTATTTTTCAGTATAAACAAATAATACATAATAAATGCAATATATATATATATAAATAATATATATTCATTTTCAAGACAATAACGGTGAGTGTGCAACTGGAGCCTATAATCAAAGAAGTGAGTCTTGGTTCGAAAAGATACGTAATTCTGAAATTTACGGATGACTTCACAAACGTTGTCGTCGACAAAGTAGCTGATCTCAGTGAGTTTACGTTGTTTTTTGCTTAACTTTAAATAGAACTTAAATGCAAATTTCAAATGCTAAATATTAATAAAAAAAAGTTTCGTTCGGTTTACTCCTCTTATCATAACGCATGACATTCAAATCCAGAAACCAAAGAACCAAAAAATTAATATTTTGCAGGCGCAACTTTTGCCGACTTGGCTGCAGATCTAAAAAAATACGAAGCATCAGGCGAAGTGAGAATCATCATCTACTTCGTGCCTGTCGTCAAAGGTGGAGCCGAGGAGAATAAACTGCTGCTTATGCTCTGGTTAGCGGTTTCGGCTCATCCGTTTGATAGATCGTTTATTCAATTCGTAATGCCATTAAAAGGGCCCCCAGAACAGCTGACAAGACTCTGGTATCTAATTACCAGAAAAGGTTAAAAAGTCTCAAGGCTTCGTTAAAGGTGCCAATATGGAATGAGATCACAGTTAAAACTACAAGCGAAGTTACAAATGACGGCATCAACAAACTTCTTCCAGCTAACACTGGGCAAATCGTAAAGACAACAGCCACAGATAAGGTAGAATATTGAAATTCAGTCAATAAAATTGCAAAATATCAAATTTCTTATTATCCTTCAAATCTGCAAATTGCTGAGCTTCTATACTTGAGTATCAGTCATTTAACTCAAAGCATCTTTAAAATTCTGCATCACATTATTTAGACCACGGCGACCTTAACCTTCAATGCCGACGCCTCGAAAGCTTATAAGGATGTAGCTCAGGGTACCAAACGATATGCAGTGTTCAAACCATCTTCGGACCTCAGCACATTTTCTTTACTCAAAGTTTCTGATGGAGGTTGATAAACAATTGAATATTTAGACGCTAAATAATATATATTTAAAAACATTAGTTAACCAAAGAAAAAATATGCAATAGAATTCAAAGACCTGACAACCGATCTTTTGGCATCAAAGGAAGACGCACTTGGAGCATTTTCTTATGATGGAAAATCGGGAAAAGAGCTTCTAGTAATGATTTGGTGAGTTCAATCTAATGTTAGAAAAAGTGTGAAAATCAACTTTTAAGCCAACAACTGCCTGAATTGTGAAAGTGAATCAAAATCTTAATATCTGATAACGTTATCATTGATGCAGGCTGCCTTCAGGAAACAACGAAGCAATCGGCAAAAAATATTCGACAGTGGTTGATGAGCTGGAAAAGCTTTTTAACAAGGAAATCTGGCTCTCTCTGATATCTGATTCGCAATCCGACTTCAATCTCACTTACTTAACTGATAATGCTGCTCAGGGATACAACAGGATTATATCAAGCCAGGACGATGACGGGGTCACAGAAACTATTGAGGTATTTTTGAAGTTCTACCAAACATTTTGAGGAGATTGTAGATAATGTGTATTTTTCAATATAAACAAATAATACATAATAAATGCAATATATATATATATATATATATAAATAATATATATTCATTTTCAAGACACTAACGGTGAGTGTGCAACTGGAGCCTATAATCAAAGAAGTGAGTCTTGGTTCGAAAAGATACGTAATTCTGAAATTTACGGATGACTTCACAAACGTTGTCGTCGACAAAGTAGCTGATCTCAGTGGGTTTACGTTGTTTTTTGCTTAACTTGAAATAGAACTTAAATGCAAATTTCAAATGCTAAATATTAATAAAAAGAAGTTTCGTTCGGTTTACTCCTATTATCATAACGCATGACATTCAAATCCAGAAACCAAAGAATCAAAAAATTAATATTTTGCAGGCGCAACTTTTGCCGACTTGGCTGCAGATCTAAAAAAATACGAAGCATCAGGCGAAGTGAGAATCATCATCTACTTCGTGCCTGTCGTCAAAGGTGGAGCCGAGGAGAATAAACTGCTGCTTATGCTCTGGTTAGCGGTTTCGGCTCATCCGTTTGATAGATCGTTTATTCAATTCGTAATGCCATTAAAAGGGCCCCCAGAACAGCTGACAAGACTCTGGTATCTAATTACCAGAAAAGGTTAAAAAGTCTCAAGGCTTCGTTAAAGGTGCCAATATGGAATGAGATCACAGTTAAAACTACAAGCGAAGTTACAAATGACGGCATCAACAAACTTCTTCCAGCTAACACTGGGCAAATCGTAAAGACAACAGCCACAGATAAGGTAGAATATTGAAATTCAGTCAATAAAATTGCAAAATATCAAATTTCTTATTATCCTTCAAATCCGCAAATTGCTGAGCTTCTATACTTGAGTATCAGTCATTTAACTCAAAGCATCTTTAAAATTCTGCATCACATTATTTAGACCACGGCGACCTTAACCTTCAATGCCGACGCCTCGAAAGCTTATAAGGATGTAGCTCAGGGTACCAAACGATATGCAGTGTTCAAACCATCTTCGGACCTCAGCACATTTTCTTTGCTCAAAGTTTCTGATGGAGGTTGATAAACAATTGAATATTTAGACGCTAAATAATATATATTTAAAAACATTAGTTAACCAAAGAAAAAATATGCAATAGAATTCAAAGACCTGACAACCGATCTTTTGGCATCAAAGGAAGACGCACTTGGAGCATTTTCTTATGATGGAAAATCGGGAAAAGAGCTTCTAGTAATGATTTGGTGAGTTCAATCTAATGTTAGAAAAAGTGTGAAAATCAACTTTTAAGCCAACAACTGCCTGAATTGTGAAAGTGAATCAAAATCTTAATATCTGATAACGTTATCATTGATGCAGGCTGCCTTCAGGAAACAACGAAGCAATCGGCAAAAAATATTCGACAGTGGTTGATGAGCTGGAAAAGCTTTTTAACAAGGAAATCTGGCTCTCTCTGATATCTGATTCGCAATCCGACTTCAATCTCACTTACTTAACTGATAATGCTGCTCAGGGATACAACAGGATTATATCAAGCCAGGACGATGACGGGGTCACAGAAACTATTGAGGTATTTTTGAAGTTCTACCAAACATTTTGAGGAGATTGTAGATAATGTGTATTTTTCAGTATAAACAAATAATACATAATAAATGCAATATATATATATATAAATAATATATATTCATTTTCAAGACAATAACGGTGAGTGTGCAACTGGAGCCTATAATCAAAGAAGTGAGTCTTGGTTCGAAAAGATACGTAATTCTGAAATTTACGGATGACTTCACAAACGTTGTCGTCGACAAAGTAGCTGATCTCAGTGAGTTTACGTTGTTTTTTGCTTAACTTTAAATAGAACTTAAATGCAAATTTCAAATGCTAAATATTAATAAAAAAAAGTTTCGTTCGGTTTACTCCTCTTATCATAACGCATGACATTCAAATCCAGAAACCAAAGAATCAAAAAATTAATATTTTGCAGGCGCAACTTTTGCCGACTTGGCTGCAGATCTAAAAAAATACGAAGCATCAGGCGAAGTGAGAATCATCATCTACTTCGTGCCTGTCGTCAAAGGTGGAGCCGAGGAGAATAAACTGCTGCTTATGCTCTGGTTAGCGGTTTCGGCTCATCCGTTTGATAGATCGTTTATTCAATTCGTAATGCCATTAAAAGGGCCCCCAGAACAGCTGACAAGACTCTGGTATCTAATTACCAGAAAAGGTTAAAAAGTCTCAAGGCTTCGTTAAAGGTGCCAATATGGAATGAGATCACAGTTAAATCTACAAGCGAAGTTACAAATGACGGCATCAACAAACTTCTTCCAGCCAACACTGGACAAATCGTAAAGACAACAACCACAGATGAGGTAGACCAACTACATCCAGTCAATTCAATATAATTTACACAATAGCTAATAGCTACTAATAACGAATAATAATAATGTTAATAACTAACAATGTTAAAGGTGGTGACAGTAGATGCAAATGTGCAATCAATCGTCAATGAAGTCCTTCAGGGAAAAAAAAGATACGTTGTTCTGAGCTTTTCCGATGATTTCTCAAGTGTTTTGGTCGACAAAGTAGCTGGTCCCGGTCAGTTTATTCATACATTTTGTTTTGCCGCAAACTAATAAATTAAATAAAGAACTTGTATGAAATTGAAGTACATTTTAGTCTAAAATATTTTTGCATAAAAATATATCAGAAATTGATATATCTAAAATCTGTAAATAACAATTTTACGAATGGGAATATATTCGCAATTATCTTTACAATCCATCGAATTGCCTGAAAGGAACTTGCAGCAAAATTTAGCCATTCTTAATGGGTGAATTTATGACTCTTCTTTTATTGTAGGTGATGATTATGCCCAATTGGCATCGTATTTGAAACAGTATGAAACTTCTGGTCAATTGAGAGTAATCGTTTATTTGGTACCGGTGCTAAAAGACGGTGCAACGCAGAACAAAGTTCTCCTGCTTTTGTGGTTTGTTAATTTGTTAGTTCTACGAGAATGAAGCCAAATGGAATATTCAACCCGATACATGTACTTTTAACAGGGTTCCCAGTACCGCCGACAAAACATTAGTATCGAAATACTTATTGAAATTAAAAGCCCTTAAAAAGACCAGCCCCCTGAAATTAGAAGCATGGAACGAAATTATCGTCAAAAGCTCCAGCGAAATAACCCCCGAAGGCCTCAACAAACTTCTTCCAGCAGGAAGTGGGCAAGTCCAGGAACCTGTTAAAGAAACTCCGATTACGCCTGGAAAATCAGAGGTGATTTAGACTAAAACTAAACTAATTAATAATAAACTAGTAAATTTAAAAATTTATGTAATCGAAGCTATGAAAACAAAAATATCTATTAATTCGAATAGGTAACAGAAGAGCTAACCGACGAAGATGACGACGAACCGGTAAGGACTAGTAAAAGTCTGAACATCAGATAATATTTAACACACTATCAACATTACAAGAGCATAAATGCAAGCCTCATATCAAAACTAATATGTAAATGGCATTCGCAAATAAAATATGGAACTAAATTTGAAATTTCGTACAAGGAGAATATCATTATCCAAATACAATCAGGCTCAATTAGATTCAAATGTGGACTCTGTTGTTGAGGATGTGAAAAAAGGAACGAAGAAGTATGTCACACTGAAATGGACTCCAACAAACACCCTTGTTGTTGATAAGATCGGAGCTCCAAGTAATTTTGTTTAATTATTTAGATTAAACATTAGTAATAACTTAATTCCATAAATGGTGCGAACAAAAATATTTCTCAAGATGCCAAATTCGATGATCTGGTGAAAGATCTGGTCGCTGCAGAAAAGGCCGGCGAAGGAAGATATGCCTTCTTTAACGACAATGGAAAACTACTGCTCATCGTATGGTTAGTAAATGCTAATTCATTCAATTTAAATTTTTTAAAGCACAATTTGAAGATCAATACATGCCATTCTGCAGGGCGCCATCAAGTCTACCTGAAAAGCAGAAAGTGTTGTACAAAAAGAAACTCGTCAAAGTTAAGAAATTGTTGAAAAAGAACTTCTCTTACGTGGTTACACAGACCGTCCAAGATTTGGATCTTCCAAAGCTTTTGAAAACTGCGAAAGAATTCAACTTCGTGACTTGGTTTTCGAAACTGCCCAAGAAAGAAAAAGTGAGTGATTTTGATCGAAAACAATACACTCGATTATTATGAACTCTGTTGGTCTGTTGGACATATAACATACTTATGAGCAACATTTACACAATCTATATACTCATTTTAGAAACCTGAAGACGAAGATGAAGACGATGATGAACCCGTAAGTTTGATTAACAAAAAATTTGTCTATTCTCCAATTCATGCTCTTCAAAATGATAACAAAATCATTATTTTCAAGATTCATTTCGTACGTTTCTCAGGCTCAATTAGATTCAAATGTGGACTCTGTTGTTGAGGATGTGAAAAAAGGAACGAAGAAGTATGTCACACTGAAATGGACTCCAACAAACACCCTTGTTGTTGATAAGATCGGAGCTCCAAGTAATTTTGTTTAATTATTTAGATTAAACATTAGTAATAACTTAATTCCCTAAATGGTGCGAACAAAAATATTTCTCAAGATGCCAAATTCGATGATCTGGTGAAAGATCTGGTCGCTGCAGAAAAGGCCGGCGAAGGAAGATATGCCTTCTTTAACGACAATGGAAAGCTACTGCTCATCGTATGGTTAGTAAATGCTAATTCATTCAATTTAGTTTTTTTAAAGCAGATTATTTTTTGCTTTATTTTAAAATCAATACTTGCCATCCTGCAGGGCGCCATCAAGTCTACCTGAAAAGCAGAAAGTGTTGTACAAAAAGAAACTCGTCAAAGTTAAGAAATTGTTGAAAAAGAACTTCTCTTACGTGGTTACACAGACCGTCCAAGATTTGGATCTTCCAAAGCTTTTGAAAACTGCGAAAGAATTCAACTTCGTGACTTGGTTTTCGAAACTGCCCAAGAAAGAAAAAGTGAGTGATTTTGATCGAAAACAATACACTCGATTATTATGAACTCTGTTGGTCTGTTGGACATATAACATACTTATGAGCAACATTTACACAATCTATATACTCATTTTAGAAACCTGAAGACGAAGATGAAGACGATGATGAACCCGTAAGTTTGATTAACAAAAAATTTGTCGATTCTCCAATTCATGCTCTTCAAAATGATAACAAAATCATTATTTTCAAGATTCATTTCGTACGTTTCTCAGGCTCAATTAGATTCAAATGTGGACTCTGTTGTTGAGGATGTGAAAAAAGGAACGAAGAAGTATGTCACACTGAAATGGACTCCAACAAACACCCTTGTTGTTGATAAGATCGGAGCTCCAAGTAATTTTGTTTAATTATTTAGATTAAACATTAGTAATAACTTAATTCCCTAAATGGTGCGAACAAAAATATTTCTCAAGATGCCAAATTCGATGATCTGGTGAAAGATCTGGTCGCTGCAGAAAAGGCCGGCGAAGGAAGATATGCCTTCTTTAACGACAATGGAAAACTACTGCTCATCGTATGGTTAGTAAATGCTAATTCATTCAATTTAGTTTTTTTAAAGCAGATTATTTTTTCTTTATTTTAAAATCAATACTTGCCATCCTGCAGGGCGCCATCAAGTCTACCTGAAAAGCAGAAAGTGTTGTACAAAAAGAAACTCGTCAAAGTTAAGAAATTGTTGAAAAAGAACTTCTCTTACGTGGTTACACAGACCGTCCAAGATTTGGATCTTCCAAAGCTTTTGAAAACTGCGAAAGAATTCAACTTCGTGACTTGGTTTTCGAAACTGCCCAAGAAAGAAAAAGTGAGTGATTTTGATCGAAAACAATACACTCGATTATTATGAACTCTGTTGGTCTGTTGGACATATATACATACTTATGAGCAACATTTACACAATCTATATACTCATTTTAGAAACCTGAAGACGAAGATGAAGACGATGATGAACCCGTAAGTTTGATTAACAAAAAATTTGTCTATTCTCCAATTCATGCTCTTCAAAATGATACAAAATCATTATTTTCAAGATTCATTTCGTACGTTCTCAGGCTCAATTAGATTCAAATGTGGACTCTGTTGTTGAGGATGTGAAAAAAGGAACGAAGAAGTATGTCACACTGAAATGGACTCCAACAAACACCCTTGTTGTTGATAAGATCGGAGCTCCAAGTAATTTTGTTTAATTATTTAGATTAAACATTAGTAATAACTTAATTCCCTAAATGGTGCGAACAAAAATATTTCTCAAGATGCCAAATTCGATGATCTGGTGAAAGATCTGGTCGCTGCAGAAAAGGCCGGCGAAGGAAGATATGCCTTCTTTAACGACAATGGAAAACTACTGCTCATCGTATGGTTAGTAAATGCTAATTCATTCAATTTAAATTTTTTTAAAGCAGATTATTTTTTGCTTTATTTTAAAATCAATACTTGCCATCCTGCAGGGCGCCATCAAGTCTACCTGAAAAGCAGAAAGTGTTGTACAAAAAGAAACTCGTCAAAGTTAAGAAATTGTTGAAAAAGAACTTCTCTTACGTGGTTACACAGACCGTCCAAGATTTGGATCTTCCAAAGCTTTTGAAAACTGCGAAAGAATTCAACTTCGTGACTTGGTTTTCGAAACTGCCCAAGAAAGAAAAAGTGAGTGATTTTGATCGAAAACAATACACTCGATTATTATGAACTCTGTTGGTCTGTTGGACATATAACATACTTATGAGCAACATTTACACAATCTATATACTCATTTTAGAAACCTGAAGACGAAGATGAAGACGATGATGAACCCGTAAGTTTGATTAACAAAAAATTTGTCATTCTCCAATTCATGCTCTTCAAAATGATAACAAAATCATTATTTTCAAGATTCATTTCGTACGTTTCTCAGGCTCAATTAGATTCAAATGTGGACTCTGTTGTTGAGGATGTGAAAAAAGGAACGAAGAAGTATGTCACACTGAAATGGACTCCAACAAACACCCTTGTTGTTGATAAGATCGGAGCTCCAAGTAATTTTGTTTAATTATTTAGATTAAACATTAGTAATAACTTAATTCCCTAAATGGTGCGAACAAAAATATTTCTCAATGCCAAATTCGATGATCTGGTGAAAGATCTGGTCGCTGCAGAAAAGGCCGGCGAAGGAAGATATGCCTTCTTTAACGACAATGGAAAACTACTGTCTCATCGTATGGTTAGTAAATGCTAATTCATTCAATTTAAATTTTTTAAGCAGATTATTTTTTGATATTTTAAAATCAATACTTGCCATCCTGCAGGCGCCCATCAAGTCTACCTGAAAAGCAGAAAGTGTTGTACAAAAAGAAACTCGTCAAAGTTAAGAAATTG